>CABFOW010002406.1:63009-102790 GCA_902141385.1 Timema californicum
CCCCCCCCCCCTCAAAATCTCCTGCCATTTTTACATCCTTGACTCAATATGTCTTCTTTGTCTGCTCGTCATCAAGTACTTGGTCACAAAACACCGCAAAATCATAATTGGATACAACAGTTTTTGAGTTTTTTACAAATCATTAGATTTTTTTTCTTTGCACTTTGAACAATTATTTTAAAATATTAGGTCATTAACTAAAACATAATTTAAACTACTCGAGACAAATAAAAAACTGACTTGTTATGGTTTTAAAGTATCAGAATGTTTTATGAAAGAAAAAAACCTAAAAAGTCAGTGGTAGTTTTTGGAATGATGTGGGCTGGGACAGGTGCATTGAGACTGTACTTATAAAAAAAATCCAGATCCATTTGTTAAAAACAAAAAACTTTTTTTTTACACTATTTCCTATGTTGGCAAGTGACAAAGGTACTTTAAATAAACATAATAAAAGAGGATGAATTTGAGCTATTTCACTAACATTGAGCTGGAGAGATAGAGAGTGTAAACCATCTTACTTAGAAACCTCGCCCTCAGTGCACCTGGGTGGTTTAAAATACCAATCTTCCAGAGTAGTGTAAAGATCTTGTTCAAACTTGTCAATAGCTACACATGCTACTCATACTGCAAAAATAATGTATTTGGAATTCTCACTCACGAGTATAAACAATTAAGAGGAAACACTCTACAAGTACAGTCTCATCAAACAAACCATTTCTCAACGCCTATGCCGAAAAGCAACATATAAATACAGGAGACATTAAATCCGAATATTTTAGTACATTTTCCCAGTAAACTGCTTGAAGTCAAACAGCTTCCATGTGAATGTTTTAGTAATGGTATCTAATAGTACTTTTTTACCTTTTTTTATATTTTGTTTTGCCAGAAGATAAACGCTCAAAAACCACCAGTTTCCTTCTGAAAAATCCTTTGGAAGATGCATTATTAACTTATGCTTTTAGTCAAAATGAGGGAATTCTTAAACCAAATTTTATCTACTGCCTTTGACCTACGTTGTTGGCCACATAGTCTAAGACGCTATTATTGCAGTAGACTAGACTGCCGATGACAAAGCTCGAGCATCAAATCTTAATCGGCTGTACTGAGGCTGGTTTTTCCAAAATGGCTTTCCATTATTTCTTCTCGCAAATGCATATACAATTCCCTTAAATATAACCTTCCTAATCCCTAAAACAAGTGTAAGTAGCACATAAGTGTATAACCCGAGCGGGTAGTATGACATGATACAGAAAAAAAAGTACCACCTTTGACTTAAATCCTCTTAGTTGTTGGCAATAAAATGTTTTATGTAGCTTAAATTAAAGTACTTACTTAGATTGGAAGTCACATCTTCAATAAATTCTGAGTAATAAGTATTGGAACCATAACTGAGAGAAAATGTACCCACGTTAGTGAGAAAAGAAGATGGGAAAACCACCTCAAGTGCACCTGGCAGAGATTCGGCTATTCAACCACTTTTTTATGGTTAGGTACCATTTCCAGATAACATTCAATGATCTTTCGAAAATAAAGATATACAAATAGTAAATATATTTCTCAGCATGATCCAGGATCCCCTGGCTTTGTGGTTGACCACTCTAACCATAGGGCCAGTGGATTATAGTCGAGACACTGCATTAAAATAACAGAATGTTTACATGGCAGTATACCACTGACATGTATTTAATAGTAGGCCTAATTACCCTAAAAATATGAAAAAATTAGTTACTGAGCTCGAATCAACTAAGCACAAGTCATAAATAATGTAATATAACAATGAGCATGACAACGATTTGAAAATTAGAAACATTGCTCAAAAGAAACAAATTTGAGTTGATCTTTTTGTATGGATCTCTCAACTTCCGTCTGAACATGTGTTTTGCAAACTTCAGTAAATCGGGGCTCTAATAACCAGTAAGAAAAGAAGACATCTATAAAAAATGTAAATACTTACACTCTAGAATCCAGCACAAACTGGTGATATCCTCTTCCTACTTCCAAGATTTATTCCAACTTACAATTAACCAGCAAAATTAGGTAAATGGTAGGTAACACACCTGAATTATGATCCAGGAGACGGTAGTTCACTCTCTAACCGAGTGCATTTACGGGATAATGCTTTCTAATGCATTTTGGTTTCTTCTGATTGGATGAATGTTTATGCATTTCTCTAAAATTTCACTCATTGTCGACCAGTACTACAAATGTAGTACAGAAGAACCTCGACTATACGGATTTGTATCGCAGCAGGAGTTTTAGTTAAATTCAGAGTTTATAAGTTTTATGTTGTGTTTTATAATAAATACATGTCATATGTTTTATTCTTTTAAATACTAATACTATATTTACCATAAAGTATTTTAGTGTGAAATCCTCTTTTTTTATCTTTTTTTTAAGATCTATTATCGAGATTTTAAATTATATGGACTAACCCAGGTCCTAATTAGTCCGAATAATCGAGGTTCTACTGTAATATTACATATGGTATCTGAAGGTACAGGAAAGAGGGGACGGAACAAATAAAAGGAATAAACACAATATGGCTTTTGCACCGAGAAGAACACAGTTTGCACTTTACATTGCTGCTGGTGTTGGTTGTTACTGTTCGTTTCCTTGAATTTATATCAGAACTATTTAGAAATTAATTAAAAACTCTCAGTGAAACTTCCTAAAAGAGAAAACCAACAAAACAGGAAGAAAAGAAAATTGTTAAAAGAATGAGTATAATTATGTGTACCTCAAAGAGCAAATAGTGGTTTTCCTTGATGAGAGTTATAAAATATAGTAATACAATTTTAATACCTCAAAATCTTTCAAAAAAAAGACATGTAATTGGTAATGTTTTTGCCTTCATTATAATTACAGCATACTCGATACTAAATTAAAATTAATTCAGCCATTTATTACCATTAAAATAATTGTATTAGTGTAAGTATATACTTTGAATGACATTAATTTAGTTGCCTGATGACATTTTACTTTGATATAAAGTTTGTTTTTTAGACTTAAAAATAGAAACTACATCAATAATAGAATCATAATTTTGGTATCTTAAATATCCTTGTGTAAATTTTGCTCAAAAATATATTGTAACCTCTTTCTTTTTACTACAATGTTTCAGATTTGTAAAGAGAATTCATAACTATGAGCAAAAATAATTCTGTCATATATCCTGGGGTTGGGTACTATGGAACACCTATTTTCTGACAAGGGTGAGCAAAGTTCCTTGCCAGTGACATTAAAGGTAAATTCTTGTGGGTTTGTTACTTGGTTGTTGGGTTGTGGTCCTAAGCACTAAACTACCTAGTATTTAATAAAAGCCAAGACTTATATGTTGTTGTTAATAATTTACAAATGTATGAGTTCAAATACTACTTACTTTTATTATATTTATTTACTCCTTACGAAATGTTGTTACCTAGCATTTATTGATAACTACATAAATGGTTAGTACACTTGGCTAATAAGATAATCTACAGGGCAGATTTTGAATTTGTCAATGTGACCACACCTTTATCTTTCGAATGCTGGCAAGTAGCTTTCTAATTATATTCTTCCTTAATATGCTATAGTAATAGCATAGTAGGAAGTCTGATACCTTAGCTCAGCCAGTAGCGTGTCTGCCTACTTAGCTAGAAGTCCCGGTTTTTATTCCCAGCTTGACTTAAAAATGTATCATTGTGAAATTTGGATTTCCCCAACCACAATGATGAACTAACAGCCCGATTTTGTGTTTGTTCTAGATTTAAGTTAGTTTAAAAGTCGTGTGCTGATATAATCAGTTGGTTCAGAATGTTCATGTTAAATACCACAAACAAAAAATATCTTTAAAAAACACAGTAGGAAGAAAATTAATTGACATTTACAAATAATATTAAAAATACTTGCATACTTAATGATATGTATGAAATAAAGTGCATTGAGCAAAAACAATTTGTAATAAATAAAATGATATAATAGTTGGAAAATAATAGAGCACAAATAAAAGTAAAAACACTAACACATATTTACACACACTTCAATATTTTGATGGTATATAATAGCATCTTCCTCAGGAAATAGTAGTAGTAAGAATAAACAGATAAACTAAAAGATAAAACTCAAAAGAATGGTCAAACCCCAAAATTATATTTCCTGATCTGCCACTGATTCACTTTGAGAAGTCTTAATACTATTCATATGGGAGAAAATCACCCACCTCAATTGTAAGATGGGCCCAAGATAAACTTGAAAGAAATGTCAACCACCCAAAATAATATTTCTTGATCGGCCACTGATCAAAGCTATTCTTATGGGAGAAAGTGACCTACCCCTCTAGTGAAGATGAACAATGTGGAAGAAAGTGACCCAACTCCGCAATGTGGAGGATCAATGCTATTATTATGGGAGACAGTGATATTCCACATTCCATGTGGAGGAACAATGTTAACTTTATGGAAGAAAGTGAGCTAGAATTCTCATTTCAACAACTACTTTTATTTGTGCTCTATTATTTTCTTCTATTCTATCACTTTATTTATTAAAAATTACCTAGTGATGTGTGATCTTTGATTTTAATTTTTGATGTATAATCATCATCATCAACAGCTTCCAGCCAATGGCCTGGTCTATTTGGAACATAAGCCTCTCCTCCACAATGACCCAGTCATCTCCTCTCTCCTCCACACTTCTCTGCACTTCCTTCAGCCACTTGTCCCTTATTCTTCCTCTTGGTCTCTCAGCCCCCCACTTCAATATCCAGTATCTTTGATATATAAAAACAAAATAATTTGGTATATTAAAATGTGATCACTGTTGAATGCAAACAATTTTGTTTGTATTTTCTAAAAGGCTATTTTAACTGTGTTCCTATTGAACATTGCTACATACTGGTTTTGTTTATGATGGATCCCATTGCGTGTGATAAGATGGTAAATTATTGCCTTGAGGTAAGTGTTCCTGAACTTTTCGTCTAAAATCTCTCCAATACAAGATTGCCAACTGTTAACTCTGTTCTTTGCCCTTAATGCCTGTTGCAATCTTTGTTAAGGTCAGTGTATATAATTATGTAGGAAATCAGCCTAAGTCTACTGCAGGTTTATGTTGCCAATATTTCTAACAAGATATACCACAAATACGCTATGGATTGACATGAACGACCATTGCTTAGTAACCAACAGTAATAATGAATCAGTCATGGTGTAAATTTTACTATACATCGTTTAAAAGGTTTTCAAAATTGTATACTTAATGATGATTTATTTTATTATTACTTAAAAATTACATAAATAAATTTGGATTATTTATCATACATTTGTTTAACACACAGACTATATTAGCATTTGGACATCCAGCCCTAGATATTTAATTCAACACCTTTGCTCAGTCAATAGCAGGTCTGTTTCCTGAGTTAATGGTCCCAGGTTTGACTCCTGGCATAGCCTACAAATGACTGGATGGTGTGCCTGCCCAAGTCTTAAGTTATATTATAAGGCATATGAAACCATGGCAAGCCTAACAAGCTGGCAGTGTAAAATATATGGCTTGAATAAAAAAGTGACCCAGGCCACAGGTGGGGATTTGTAATGGATGTAAAAAGCCCTAGATATTTACTAAACACATATCAGCATGAATTCCTGTACAGTTATTAAGTAAACTTGCCAAAAACACTCCGGATCAAACCAGGGTCCGCTAGACCTGTGAGTGACTATTCCAGCCACAAAGAAGAGAGAGAAAAATTCCAGACTGAAATTAATATAAAGTTGAATGATAACTAAAAATTATGATTTACAACCAACATCGGTAAGTACACAAACTGAATACTAAACTCATTTAGTCTGGTCTTATGGGGATGTTGAGGTTCAAATCCTGGCTGGATGAACTGAGGGTGTTTTTTTTTTTTTAATATTTTCTCCACGTGCAAATGCAAGTAAATTTCCTCTAAAATGTTATCATCCTCGTCCCTACTCAAATGTGGATAGCCTGGTTGAATACATTAATAATACACTGTGAAGAAAAAAAAAGTTTGAATTTAGTTTTCCTTGAAAAATGAGTAATTCTATTCCACTAGTATTACTTTTTATATACAATATTATAGATTTTTACTTAGATCAAAGTTACTCCATCATAATCCACTTTAGTGATAAGATCAGGGGAGCTTTTAATACAACGTACGCTAATGGATCTTAGATTTTGTGATACCACTCTTTTTAACAATCTGTTTTATGACTTTAAAACAACTCAAAAACTAAATTTATTGTGTTATCTATGAATCATTTATGTTAAATTATTAAAGTTTAAACCTTTACATAAAAGCTCATTAATTATTGTAACTTTATTTTGAATGCTATTGTCGTGATGGTAAGTTAATAACTGTCAAACCCTTCATGTCATGCTTGTTCCTTTTCTATCCCCTCCTTACCTACCCCTCTCCACTTTGATGTCTGATATATATTACTGCTAACAGTGTCATAAAAATACTTCTTATTTATTTCATTTTAAGGATGAAGGTATTTCCACAAACAAAACAGAGGATAGCTCACATACGATTTGGTTCAGGTATTTGTGTTCTTGAAACTAAATATAGGAAATAGAATAAAAGTTTTTTTCTTTGACCTTTAAATAAATCCTATTTTTAAAATTTAAAAACCTATTAAAATATTTTAGTTGGTGTTGAATTAAATGGGTTGTGTGAATGAGTGAAATTGGGTAAATATCCAAACTCTCACAACTTGGCGAAAGGTATGTCCCAATGCTTAAGATACACACTAAGTAACAACCGTTGGCATCTACTAAAGTATGGTTTTCTGTTTTAATTTCCGTATAGTTCCTAATTTTCTTTAGAAAACTTAAGAATTAATCATTATTTAAAGTGAGGTGGAAATGAACACTAGTTAAATTACATTTTTTTACAGTTTTTCTACTAGTTTGGGTTATATGCTTTTTATAACTTAATTTTTTTTATCCTAAGTAATCAAATATTGCTGGAGTAGCTTAGGTTTATAGTAATTTTCTACATATAAAATTCCTAAAAGTTCTTGGATATCTGTGATAAGTATCACAGAATTTGAATGAGAACTTTTATATCTATTTTAAAAAGTTCTGTTCAAATGTATTTACACTCAGGATGTATTCTAGCCGGTTAATATTGCCATTTTTTATTTCACAATCGCATCTTATTGGTTTGGGTTGTACACGTTTTACCTACCCTAATGAGGTAGATATAATCAAAGTATAATATCAAAGGAAATATACTCTCATTCATATGTAAACCACTATGTAAAAATCAGCATCAATACACTCGACAGGGATTCAAACTCAAATCTCTCTATAGCAGCCAATAAGATTGGATGAACCTGTATTTATAATCGAGATTCGTAAGTCAACCAATCCCCCATTCAACTTAAAACTGCTTGTTACATCATATACTTAGAGAGTGGATGACCCTAAACCCTTTGTCCTCGTGGCCACCAATGCAGTTGATGAGATGTAGAAAATTAAACTAAACATTGCTACTGTAGCAATATTTTATTATTATTATTATTATTATTATTATTATTATTATTATAAAACCCATCAAACCATCAAGCTCTACTCTCACCTTAAATATAAGTGTGAAACATTTAAGAGTGGTTCATCCTGACTCAAGTGAAGTTATGTTATACTTAGTGCAGAGTGTGTGTATGCATGTGTGCATCTCTACCTTTCTCTTGTCTTAGGGCCAGGATACCAGTGATATGTTGTTACTGCCTCACTTTGTTTAATTAAGCTAATGGGATATTGTTTAAGAAAGTATAATCTATAGTAAATGTACCCGCATTTGTGTGGAGGTAGAAAATCAGCCTCAGTACATCTAGCCATAATTTGAACCTCAATATATCCTTCACCAGGATGTGTTGGACTTTACTCCACTAATGTTGGTGGAAATATGTTTGTAGGCAATGACTTGACGATTTAATTCAATCTCTTAAGGCCTCATTACTCATTTCTGTTAATAACTTTGTTTTGCCTAGTTTTTTACAACCCTTTCTTTGTGTCATTTATTAGTGACGATGAGCTGGCCTTTTACTTAGACAATATAGATTTTAGAGTTTTATTATTTTTTAACTATACAAACATAAGTTTTTCATTTTATTATTAAAAAAATAAAATATTTATTTCAAACAATTATTGCTATTTACACCGTAGACCTCTTGTTTTTTTGACTCAAGAGTCCAACAATCTGTGTTTCTTCCCTCTGATTATTATTATTATTATTATTATAAAACCCATCAAACCATCAAGCTCTACTCTCACCTTAAATATAAGTGTGAAACATTTAAGAGTGGTTCATCCTGACTCAAGTGAAGTTATGTTATACTTAGTGCAGAGTGTGTGTATGCATGTGTGCATCTCTACCTTTCTCTTGTCTTAGGGCCAGGATACCAGTGATATGTTGTTACTGCCTCACTTTGTTTAATTAAGCTAATGGGATATTGTTTAAGAAAGTATAATCTATAGTAAATGTACCCGCATTTGTGTGGAGGTAGAAAATCAGCCTCAGTACATCTAGCCATAATTTGAACCTCAATATATCCTTCACCAGGATGTGTTGGACTTTACTCCACTAATGTTGGTGGAAATATGTTTGTAGGCAATGACTTGACGATTTAATTCAATCTCTTAAGGCCTCATTACTCATTTCTGTTAATAACTTTGTTTTGCCTAGTTTTTTACAACCCTTTCTTTGTGTCATTTATTAGTGACGATGAGCTGGCCTTTTACTTAGACAATATAGATTTTAGAGTTTTATTATTTTTTAACTATACAAACATAAGTTTTTCATTTTATTATTAAAAAAATAAAATATTTATTTCAAACAATTATTGCTATTTACACCGTAGACCTCTTGTTTTTTTGACTCAAGAGTCCAACAATCTGTGTTTCTTCCCTCTGCCCCTCTAACAGCACAAAACATATTTGATGTTCCTAAATATCATGACCTAATTTTTTTGGTTAGTGGTTGATTACACTGTGATATGTTTTAATCAATACTTTACTAGGTAACTAAAACTGTGTGCATGCTGCCAGGGTGAATCTCAGGGGTTTGCATGTTTGAGCTGTTAAAAGGGATACCATAGAAAATTGGGCTAAGAACCTTTTTAGTAAATATGCTGTGCATATAATGAAATGGGACCATTAAATATCAACCCTTATATTAATTTACATACACACCTTAGCCATATACATATTTTAATTCAACATAAGAGTTATTCATAACTTAAAACCAAAGACTAGGGATCAGGAGGGTAGCTTAGATAAAGTGGACCTACATTAGTATGTAGAGGGGATGGAAAACAACAGTTGTTACATGTGTAGAACCACCCTTTCAGTGTATCTGGCCAGGATTCGAACTCTGATCTCTATATTAACAGTGATCAAGTATATTGCAAGTTTAAAACATTAGACAGTAAGGTTGTCGCAGGCCACTATAGCTATTATTATTACATTGGATACAACCCACCCTACCCCTGCACCTACTAGTAACGTTCTGACAACGCCTCCAACTTATTTCGTTTGCATAATATGTAGGTACAGGTGTACTTATGATTTAAATATAAATTATCTACTATTTAAAAACATATTCACTAGGGTAGAAATGATTAAGTTGATAAAACTACAGAGACAAACATATCTACAACTATCTTCACTTTTTATTTTTAGTTTTGACTTATTCCACTTTGCTTACTAACCTCATAATAATCTTTCACTCGCATTCCATTATATGTACACATTATCGTATTTCATCCACACTATCCGATTAAGTAATGAGACTATTAGTCTCTAAGCTATGATTGATTTTTATCTTGAATTAAAATTTATCATTGCTTTGATCTATTCTATGAATAAAATTTGTTTTAGTATATTTCCATACAATATTAAACCTGTGTTAGTCAGAACAACACAGATAAATTGTCTGTTTTAAGATGATGTTCATCTTACATAAACAAACGCCCTCTTAGTTTTTTGTACCACCTGAGTAAAACTTCTGCATTAAAACAAAAATACTGATTCATAAAAAATATCAAACTTTTTTATATTTATTCCTCTATTCAAAATGAAGGTCCATCAAGTACCAGGCTGTAAGTACTAAAATAATTTTTTTAAATATTTAAATTATTGTTTTTGGTTTTAAGGCTTTTCTTGTTAGGGTGATCGACTTTTCCGATGTTTTTAAAACCTTGCTAGATTTATCTTAAAAACAGATAACATGTATAGCTCCAAGTAGCAGTTAATTTTTTTAATATGTTTATTTTGTTAAGAACAGTAATCAATATAATTTATAAAAAGTCATTTTAATCATTAATAACCCACTTTAGTGGTAGAATGGTCTAACAATAGTCTGAGCTGACAATAATTGTGAGATCAGGGTTTGAATCCTGGTCAGGTATAGTGTGGGTGTTGTTCCACTCTCTCTCCACACAAATGTTGGTACACTTCCTCTAAATTCCAGCTTCCTAGCCCCAAACATTAGTGTGATTAGTAGATATATGTGCAACCCGAATAGGTAGTAAGACATGGTGCTAAAATAATAATAATAATAATAAATATACATGACCTGAAAACTAGTCTATTCTAGCCTGACGCCTAAGACACTCTAACAACCATAGCAAGATTAAATGCCTGAAACACAATTAAAAGTATAACCTAATAAGTATCATAAATATAGAAAACCCAGATACATGTTAATTTTTAAAAACACTCAAATTGGTGGACATGTGTTCTAAGATATCAATTTTGCAATATATTGGATTGCTATTGACAGGGAGGTGTAAGGTTAAAGGGAGAGTGGAGTTCTCATCCCTATGCCACAATTGGGATGCACTTCTTCTAAACCAGTGGTATTCAACCTGTTGTACGCAAAGACATTTTAAGGGGTACATAAAATTGAATATAAATATGTAATGATAAACATTAAATAATCAGGGCCATATCTAGGATTAGCTACAAGAGAACTGGGCATTAAGGTCACGTGATCTGGGAGTGCCATGTATTTATTTTTGATGTTGATTATAGAATATCTATAACTTGCATTAAACATCAACAACTTTGGGGGTATAAAGTTGAGGAGAAATTATATTTGGGGGCACCCGAACAAAAAAGGTTGATTATCACTGCACTCTAAACTAAATCTATCTTCCTCGCCATTACCCCTTAAATTAATCCTTTAGCAACCTTGGGTTTTAAATTTAAACCAGATAAAAAATACAGTAGGTACTTATTAAAAATGAAAAATTGTTGTTCCGTTGCAGTCTACCAACACTATAGTTGTTACACTTCAATTTAAAATATTATTGCAAAATTCCAACACTCGAAAAGCTGAAAAATTGACACTGGAAAGGAGGAGCGGCTATTAGATAATTACATTTTATTAATGGATCCTACTCAACATTCTTAGAAGGACATGCAGTCTGCACCAAAGCAAGGCATATGGTCCACACAAAAAAAGTGTATTTGTGTTTTAATTCAAATGCATGACAGGATTTTGAGTTTTAATTCAAATGCATGACAGGATTTTGAGTTTTGAAATATAAACCAAATGCCAAATTGAGTAATAAAGAATGTTGTAGGACTTAATTTATAAAAAGTCATAATTCTTTCAAAGCATATAAAAAGAAAACTAAGAAATACAATGAACTGACAGGTCCTAAACTCACTCATAGTTTTATACATTAATCAAGTATTGAATTCATGTGTTATTATAATGATGTGATTGAGGAATTTAAATCAATAACATATGGTGAGTGACATCTCATTCTCTAGGGTCGAAATTGAAGAAACCTTCATCTGTTTTAGTCAGTTTTGACTATCTCATTATGTATATCACCAACCAAGTAAAATTTAGTTTTTTGGCTAAAATAAGCATATGAGTTTAGTTAAACTTTATTTTATTAACTCATCTGTACCACAAATTGGTTAATCTTTAAGGCTAAATCAAAATAAAATTGAGTGAAAAATGACAACCTATACCAGTGGTGAAAACAGGGTTTTAGTGGAAGGGGGATAAGCGTGGGGGCGGGGTTATTTGAAACTGTACTTGAGGGAGGAGTTACATATAAATCACAAAATTTAATGCAAACTATGGATATATTTGGTGGTGACACTCGCCATTTTCTAACTAAAGAACAAAGTAACAGTAACAGAGCACCAACAAATTCATGATTTCAACCAGTCCTTTCTCAGTTCAAGAAATCCCAGGCACTACTCCCTTTGACACAGCGATCATTTATAAGGAGACCAAGAATTATCTCGAAAAGATCCAGAAGCCAATGGAGGAAAGCTTGTCGTGATTGGTCACTTTTGTGGAAAGTTTGAGAAGCACGGACCGTGATGATTGATTGATGGGCCTGGGCAAAGTCAACGCCCAACAGGCACACTCCAAATAAAAAACTTACAGAACTTTGATCTTTCTCAAATGTTCCAGCTCTTTTAAAATAAAAGTATTTTGTAAGGAGTCCATTCATATGTAGGCCTATTTACAAATAAATGGTTTCAAAGATAGCTTTCCAAAACAATAAGATACAGACACGTCAGTAGTTTGATAAAGGTTTTATTCTTGATATTTCTCTTTATTTCTTTTCCTTTCTTTATTTTTTGTTTTGGGGTGGCTTGAGCCACTAACATGGACATAAGAATCGAACCTGTAACCTTTATATTTGCTCACCAATGCTCTACCACTGAGAAATCCTGGTTTGTCTCATATCTAAGGCCATCTTTCCCTAGTTGTTGGTCTATTGAGTCATCTAAGTGTGATAACTGGTGAAAGTATCGGCCACTCAAAGCTATCTACAATTACAGTCGACGGCAACTCAGATCTGACAGCATGCTGCCATGTACTAAGCATAATGAATCCATGTGCATCACAAATGTGATGGCTGAATCAAATTCAATCAAGTGAAAAATGACAACCTGGACATGGGAAGTGAACCCACACTTAGACTAGTACACCAACAGTTAGTAAAATATGACCCTGGGTACAAGACAAAGCAGGATGGCTCAGTGGTAGAGCGATGGTGCGCAAAGCTTAAGGCCTGTGGTTTGATTCCTGCATCCAGATTGTCATTTTTCACTTAGTTGAATTATTTTAATTTCTTTGATTAAAACAAATAATGTTCTCCACACTTGAAAATTGTACTTCTTATTGTTACCATATCCCCTTTTAAATTAACCATCTCCACGGGCTTGGACTCCCTTACTCCTGTGGTAATTCTGTATTATGTACACCCCTGCGAAATGTGATATGCAAACCTATGCCAACATGTCTGGGATAGCTCACACTAATTATTGCTCCATCTAGTAATATCCAACAAAATTAAAATAGGTGGGAAAGGGTTTGTAATTCTGTAAAAGAAATATTTGATTCAAGGAAGAAAATAAAAACATTTTCATTCATAATCTGTATTAATTACTACATAGTGAAAATATCATTTGGGACAAATTTTGTGCCCTTAATGAATATGTTTTAAATATATAGTGATCAATGGTGACTTCTTATTGAGTGTGCAAGTGCAAGTGTGTCACTTAAATTCTCACACAAAACAATATTTTACATTATTTAATTTAAATAATAACACTTTATAATGAATTAGTATTAGTATATAGATTGTATTGCTTGCAATACATTGTGTTTAAATGTTATCTCGGCTATGTACTTTATGTGTATTTTGGAGAAAAAAAAACTCTTTAGTACACCTGATTGAGATTCGAACCTTGATCTCCCCGTAATCGGCAGTCTAGACTACTGTGAGAGTAGAACCTCTTACACTGATTTGTCTTACTGGTGTGCCAACAGGACAGTGTAACTCTATATTTGCATGTAAACTAAAGAGTTTGCATGACATATGTTTTGCTTGCACAAATATTCGAGCACTCAAATAATTTGGTGCCAGAAGGTAGTTGTTGCACCAGCTGAACATGTGCTAGTTGTGCATGGATGTGTAAATCTCAATTGGTGTTCCAGTCACAGCTCGCGAAGAACAAGTGCAACGCATTGTTTGAAACAGTTGTGCATGCATGTGTTGAACTCAAATGTCCCTCAAGAAAATCTTTGCACAATATTAAAAAAATGTGTTTGAACCTTTACTTGCACAACAGGTGTATTGACATGGTTATTCCCGCAATCTAAACATGGCAGTGTATATAGGCCTTTAGACCCTCCGGCCACTGAAGCGCAGATGTAAATAGTTGTTTTTGAGTTTATAATCATTGTTAATGAGCTTTTCTTTCTAATAAAATGAGTATGAAAAATATTTATAAATATCTTTTCAGGCTTAAACTATAAACTAAATGAAAGGTTTTAAAGACATTAAGGGAAAAAAATGTTGTTTTTATTAAGAATAGCTAAAGACTTTTAAGTTAGTATTTTGAAAATTCTTTTTTCCACACACAAGAAAAGTTGATTTTGAGTTAGTATTAATTTAATGTTTATAATTATTTGTGTTTGCTTTTGTTAAATTGCAAAGATTAATATTTAAATATTTACTTGTGCAAAATGTTAGCATAAGTCAAATGATAGAATACCTATTTAAAATGTGTCTATATCATAGTTAGGAATATTTTTATTTTTGCAGTTTTTTTTCTTGTTTTTTTTTTACCAGCCATCCCTGATAGTGACACGAGAATTGGATCCCAAACCTTTTATTTGATGGACCAATGCCCTACTATTGAGCAATCTAGGTTTGTCCTGTATTCAAGGTCATCCATCAGTCTTTAATATGTTGTAATTTTCTAATGAGAATTGTTTCTCTTAAATAAAAACTATTCCCGTTGAACATTAAATTTAGAAACTATGACAGATTAGGTGTATGTCTGGGGATCCTAGTCTGTACCATGCTGAGTTTAACTTAGCTGTGTATCATTGTGAATAGATGTGTTGAGAGGAAGAAGAAATCGTAAGGACAAGTCGAAGAAATGTTTCTCTTCAATCAAACAATTTTTGACATCAGCATTTGTCAACTACTGTAAAGTGACCTCATTGCATGGCCTAGGCTACATCACATCCAAGGACAGACATTGGATTGAGAGGTATGATATTTGAATGAAGAAGTTTGTTCATTATGTGTTTGAAAAGTTATTTTTAAATAACTTTATTATTTTTAATGCCACATCTTACTTACCACCTATTCAGGCTATAAGCATATGTACTAATTACACTGTATTAGGGGTGAGGAAGGTTGAATTTATAGGAAGTATACTCACATTTTCATAGTGGGATAGTGGAAAACCATTTAGGAAAAACCACCTTCAGTACATGCGACCATGATTCGAACCTTAATTGCCCTGTCATCGGCAAACCACTCTCTTGCGAGCGTGACACCTTATATTATGCAGCCGCCGAAGCAGGCTAATAACTGTTAAATCTAGTTTTTTACTTTAAAAAATTTGATTGAATTAATTTAAGTACATTTTAATTCGTCATATAAAGAGAAAGTATTGAAATCGTGAAACTTTATAGCCTTGAGATTATGATGAATCTTTACGTTTTATCTGTGTTTGAACCCAATAAAGTGAATTGTACAATTGTTTGTATGTCTGTCTGTTTGTCTATCTATTCCTGACCACAGATCTTAAACAGTTTGATTAATTTAGTTCAAACTTGATATCTAGATGTTATGAGGCAATACCTAAGGATTTTTTATTTTTTATTTTGACATTAGGCCTCAAATTAAGGGTGGTGAACTGATGAGTGATTTTATTGAATTCCAAATCTTTCAAAAAATGGCTTTAACGATTTTGTTTACTATGAGTATCAATGGAGTTTTTGACCTCCCAATAAAACTGTACAACACAATTTGGTGTTCACATGGTCTAAGCCATCATTCTTGCAATAGACTAGGCTGTTGATGACAGGGAGATCATTGTTTGATTATGGTCGGGTGTGGTAAGAATGGTTTTCCCTAAATAGTTTCCCATTATCTCTCCACTCAAATGCGAGTATACTTCCTAGAAATTCAACCTTCCCTAGCCCTAATCCATTAGTATAATTAGTATATAGGCATACAACCCAAACTAGTAATAAGATGTGGTGCTAAACAAAATCTGTAAACTTGATTTTGGGTAGAAATTCATTAAAGAGTAGTTTACCAATGAGCAATTTTCAAAAATTAAAAATATTTTGAAAATAGCTCTAATGATATTGTTTAAGGCGTATATCTGGGGAGTGTTTGACATGAAAAATAGAAATGTATACTTATTTTTTAGGTGAAATTCGTTTAATAGTAGTTTACTGATGACTTTTTTTTTAAATCTAAATATTTAGAAAAAATCGCTTTAACAATTAGGATATCTGTTAAGAAACGAGTAGGGCTATCAGCACCTGAGACTCACTTATTGTGAACTTTGAATCATTTGGTTTTTACCTGCATTCAAACAAAACACACGCCCAATTATGACCCCAGTGAGCTTTGAACCAAAACCTCTTGTAGATGGTTGGCCACAAGCTAAAATTCAACATACTAGTCATCTTGGTTGCCTGTTGTGTTGTTCCAGGCTACTTTGGACCTTTCTATCTGCCTTGTCTTTGGCCATAGCCGGGATTCTGATTCAACTGGTATGGGTACGGTTCCTGAAAAGCCCAACTGTTATAAGCATAGAAGATACCAACTATCCTATATGGAAAGTGCCTTTCCCGGGCGTGACGCTGTGCAACTCCAACAAGGTGTACAAACCTGCTGCACAGGAGTTTATCAAAGATATGTAAGTGAAAAAAATATCACCCCATCAGAGGAAAGGAATTTTTGTAACTATGAGAGTCAGTGTCACTATCCTCTTAGGATGAGTTGAAGGAGGAAAAACAAGTGAGAAAGTCGTTAAAGCAGAGAAAACGAACATATTGATGATAATATAACCAAACAATTATCTAATGATTACTGTCAAATTATTTAACGATTTTTTAGAGTTTTGAGCCAAATGTATTTTAACTAACTTCTTTTGCGAGTTTCAAGGAATGTAATATAAATAATTACTATAAATTATTAGAATTATCATGTTTGCTATCAGGGTGTCTACTTAGTTGGAGAAACAAAAATTAGTGACTTTTTGGTGACCTTTTTTGACCACAGAATTTCTTCTGTAAACTGTTGAACATTATACAATGTATATATAGGCATAATACACTCACACGCAACATTAAACATTAACTAGATGGTGAACATTAACCTTGTCCTTGGTATTACAATAAAAACAATCAGGCAACTTGCGGCTAGTGCATGGCATCATGTGTAGTTGGTGGCGCGAGTTTCGACCCATTCGCTCTGTTACAATGTGTGGGAAATTCAAACAAAGAATATTTTCGTGACTTTATGACCAAAATCTTGAGCATTCGTGACTTTTCAGGGACTTTCGCGGCCTTTTTTGCAATTAGTGACTTTTGTGACCCATTTGAATGGTGGCCCTGTGATTGAAGACATAAGGCTAATAATAAACTGGATCACTAGTGACGGAGAGGTCAAGGTTTGAATCTCATCCAGGTGCATCAGGGTTAGTTTATGTATTACAGCTCTACACAATATATTAAACAATTCTCCACATACAAATATGCAAATTTATTAGAAATCTGTCTTGTCCTATTGTTTCTGTAGCTACGTTGTTTGTGCTCGGCTGTTATCAGTGTTGTAGATAACATAATTAAGAAGGGGAGACTGAAATGTTAGTTACAATCATCTTACCTATATCTTGTATTAACTCTAACCAACAATTTAGCAATATTATATTAATCACTTACTTTTATTCACATGACACATCATATTTATAAAGGCACAATAAACAATACATATTCATCCACTTTTCTCCTTCCATTTTAAAACTCAGATATAAATTAAATATATTTTAAATAATTTGAGCACACACATTACACAAAACATTGTATTCATTCAAATTTAAAAGTAAATAACAATAATTTTTAGAAAATTCCAAAGTGTCCAAACGCGGAAAACCACAAGATTTCTCATGAAACTAATATAATTTAAAAAAAAATTAGCTCCATTGTTTAATTCATCTGTATTGAATTGTGTTCTTTGTAAGTGAGATAATTCTTACTGAAGACCTATGTGGGTAAATGTTTATAAGTCAGGTAATAGGGCAGTTACATGCCTGATTATCTTTGATTAAATCTTTTGTTGTTAAGTACTAACATCCTACCCCCTTCACCCTTTGCCTCCAAAAATCCCCAAATCCCTCTTTGTGCCACACCCCTTGAAAAGAGTTAAGATCGAAATGTTGCCAAGTATAAAAAAAATAATCAAAACTTTTCACTAAATATGGCATATAAATTTAATAAACTACCATTTATAAGTAAATATATTATTTACAGTAAGAATGTTTGTTTATATGCATTATATTATGAGTGACACCGATTTCTTAATATGTTAGCCCCACATCTAAACACAAGTACAATTTGACAACTCTTTTGAGATTAACTTCTTTTTGAGGTTGGTAGTTAAACCTCTGGAGCAGAGTAGAAGAGTGGGAATTTGAAAGGAATTATGACAACTAGAAAAAAAAATTGCTACAAAGTGTGGTAAGTTCAATAGGGGAAGGGAAATAAATAAATAATATTTTCTCCATACAAGAATCATATATAAGTTTGATCACTTTGGGAATTGTTTTAAACTTATAATCTATAAATCTTTAGTATTTATTTAACTGTCCAATAGAAGGTTTGGGGAGACTTAGTCTCATAGGCTACCCCAATACTATGCCCCTGAATGTTATTATATAAGTGTACAAATCATAAATCAAATTTGCATTGAAAATGTACACCCAAGACATAGGAATTAGAAACCTGTACTTTTTATTTCCTCTAATGCTCTCACCACTGAGCTAATTCAGATTGTTCTGTGCCCAGGCTCAGATATAACTCATCGTGTAGAGCTGATTCTATTCTAATAAATATATGTTTCTTTCTTCATAATTCAGGATGGCATATGGCATAAGCAATGTCACCTCAACAAATTTCTTAAAAAAGTTGCCTTGGCTATTGGACCCTCAACCTTTGGAAATGAATGAGTTGACAATCATCCAAGATAAGTTGACGGAGGTTGGCATAGACATGGAACGACTTATGTTACAGGTACAGTACTCACCTATAGTTGTGTTTTTGACTTAATCAACTTCAAGTCATATATTTTCCACAACCGGCTTGCTAGGCTTGTTGTAGCTTCATATGCCTTATAATCTAACTTAAGACTAAAACAGGCACAACATGCAGTCCCTGGCCATTAATATATCAATGTGAAAGCATAAACCCATGTTTTCATCAATGATAAATTTTCGCCCATACCAAGAATCAAACCTGGGGCCCTTAGCTCAGTAGGCAGACATGCTACCAACTGAGCAAAGGTGTCAAATTTCAGACATAAATATTTGATACAATCATTATAAACACCAAACAAAAATTAATTTTACATAGCGACCTACAGTATCCCCATGGTTTCTTTGGTGCTGAATGACAGCTCACAGCTGACAGCTGACAGCTTTGAAAAGTTACCAGACCAAATTATATATCCCTACGCCGAACCATATGATCTTCAAAAACATGTGTTAAGCAGCTGTCACTTCTGACAGTCAAAATTTAAGTATATACCTAAATGTTGACTGTCAAAAGTCAGCTATGAGCTGTCAGTCAGCACCATAGAAGCCATGGGGCTACTGTAGATACATTGATTTATTTGGCACAGCATCTTACTACCCGTCCATTCTATCCAGACTTAATTACTCTAATGGGACAGGGTTAAGGAAGTCAGCTAGAGCTTGGAGGAAATGTATCCGCATTTTTGTTAAGGCATATTGGGAAAACAATTAAGAAAGACATTTCAGTACACCCGCTCAGGATTCAAAAACTGGCATCCACATCACAGGCAAATCAGATAATATGAGACTGATACTTTTATATGCCATTGTACAGATAATATGTACAGGTCATATCTTCAATGTGATTTTAAAGTGCCACATGGATATTAGAATATATTTTTGTAGCTCCAGCTTAGCCTGTGTAAAAGTGTTGCTGTCTAACCAAATCAACCAAAGAGACTTAAGATATAAACCAAGCCAAATACATCAGGTCCAGTTCTCATGTCCACTAAGTATTTATTTTTTAAATAAAATTGAGTATATTTATTTCTTCATTGGCATGCATTGTTGGTTGCATTAATGAGATATCAAGCTCATCTAGTCTGGTTTGCCAGTGAAAGGGAGGTCTAGGATTGAATTTCGGGTGGGTGTATTGTGATGTTTTTTCTTAAATGGATTCTCACATTCCCATCATGCAAATTTAGCTACATTTACTCTGAATACTACCTCCTTTATTCCTTTCTCATTAAAGTAATAGACCAGACAGGTAGTAAGAAACAGCAAGAATATTTTTTTAATGTGTTGGTTGATTTCCAGTTAATGCAACCGTGTGACAGGATGGTTGTTAAGTGTGTATGGGAAGGTTACAACACAAACTGTTCTGATATCTTTGATGTTATCAAGTCCCTCCAAGGATATTGCTGTTCATTCAACTATCATGGGGCCAGAGATGAAACAAAACTGTAATGTACAATTTGACTATAACTTGTCTACATTTGAACATTTTTAGTGATTACTATAACATTAATAAAATTAATAAAAATGTAATCATAGTTATAATTTTAATAATAATCATTATAATCATAATAATATTACTCTTTATTCTCATTTTAATATTGTTAAATTTATTTTTAGTAAGCTTATTTTGTTAATTTCTATTTACTATAAAAATGAAGGTTAATTAATTAAATTTTCAGCATTATCATTGTAAAGAGTAATAGTTTTTGGTGCATTACTCAATAGTATTGATCACAGAAACAAGAGGGACATAAGCTCAAGATAGGGATAGGTGGTTTACTTTGGTAAGTGCTGAAACAAACTTTCAAGGTACTAATGGCATAGAGTGAGTAAGAAGGCAAAATTGACAGCTACAAAACACAGGATTTGGCATAGGATTACATTAAAGAAGATTTAGTATCATTTTAACAGACTATACCTAACTACTTTTTATTTGGGATATTTAATGCTCACACAACTTACAAATGAACTTAATTCTTGAACAGAAACAATAATCAGTTTGTTAACCGTTACCTCATTATTTTGAAAGGGAAACTCCAAGTTGAGCAATGATAGATATTTTGGCCATACTAAGCATTGAATCCAGAACCCTTAGTTCACTAGATAAATATAGATATACTACTGAAGTAAGGTGTCAGATTATCTTTTGATTGATAAACAAACTTATGTAGTGGGATGGGTAGCAAAAAAGCAATGATTCACGAAAAGGCTCACTCGGTTCTATTTGAAGACATGACGATTTTATTTTTATATTGAATATTTAACATTCATTTTTGTCTTTTGACTGTTTAAGTATGCATAAACAGCTTAATTATAAACTAAGGCACACTACAAAACATATATTCCAGAGTCTTGTAACATCCGTCTAATGGGAAAAACCCAGTCACAAATACTTAACATTTGAAGTAATTGATCAGAGGTCAGAGGCGCTTTTTCTCTTATTGGATAATTATTTGTTCAGCATAGTAGCACTGTGTGTTTGAATTGTTGTCTACTAGACCGCAGGATGGTGGTGAAGACGACAAGGTGCTATATATTGGTGGAGCGGGCAGAGGTACAGGACTGTCGGTGATACTAGATGTTCAAACGGAATCCTACATGGCACCATTGTTTCCTTACTATGGCATATCGGTAAGGAGCATCTAGTCTGGGTTCAATTAAAGGTGCAAATAATTTGCTATGCAGGAAATTAAGAAATACAGTTAAAAAACTTAACACTAAGTTTGAATTATCTCTTATTATATCATCATCATCATCATCGTTTCCATCCAGTGGCTGGTTCAGTTTAGTAAAATGCCTCTATTCTCTTCTTTCCTTCCATTATTCTTCCTCCTTTATTTGCTTCTACTCTTCTCCTTTCATATGCACACATGCTATTATCTGCATAGGCCTAGTAGGTACATGCCTACAGCGGCAAATTTTGAATGATGAAAGAAAATACATAATCTTTTCTACCAGTTAAAATAATTTTATGACCTCATTGTGTGTGTGATTGTTGTGCTTTGCTGTATATGCATACCAACCTGACAGCCTTAATTTAATGGCAATCATTTTAATGGCATCATCGACCAGTTCGCTCAGCATAAATCAAGGCGAAAGATATTATATACTATTTTTATTATTGTGTACATGCTAATATTTAATTTGTAGTAACATGTTCTACAGTCTACTAATGCAAATTTTATATTATTAAATTTAATAATATTTGAATTTGTGTGTTGTGATAGTGTAAGAGTATTTATTTCAACTTTTTAAATCTTTGCTTAGATTCTTAATACTTTTAGACCTCACTATAATAAATAATCAAATAATGTAAGTACTTTTTATATGTCATTCCACAGATAACAATTGTGTATATGGTTTATATCTGTGGGTGTATGATGGGTGTTAGGGGGAAAACGGGGATTTAAAAGGATGGATGGAAATTAAGGTAGGGAAAATGGGCGGCTAATTATCTAGTGCCTTTGGGAAGCACAGTTGTAAATCCACCCCTGGCTCCTCCCGTATCTTTCTTGGTTTCCCTTGCAGTCTTTTCCCCCTATACTTCATCCCTAGCATTCTCATTGGGATCCTTTCCTTTTCCATCTCCATTACATATACATATCATCTCAGCTTTGATTCTTCTACAACCTGTACCCCAACTCTTGCCTGGATCACTTCATTCCCTTGGCCTCTTCTTGTATTCCTTACATTTAATGAGCTTGTTTCTGCTGCATAATATGTAATTATGGGTACAAAGTAAGCCCTATACAACACTTCCTTACACTTCAAGAGCACTTCTCTTCTAAATATTAGCTCTTTCACACACCTATAGAACCACTCTATCGATCTCTTCTCAAATTTAACACAGTTCATGTTATCCTCATACATATTTATTATTCTCATTACAACTCCTCTTTCCACTCCAGTTTGCTCCATCGCTTTCCAAACTTTATTTCTATCAACATTTTCAAATGCCTTCTCCCCAGCCATAAACACTATTAACAAGTATTTCCCAAAGTCATACCTTATTTCCATTAGCTGATGTATAACAAAGATCAAGTTTATTGTAGACCTTTATTCCCTAAGCCTGTGCTGTACCTTTCTCCACCTACCTTTTATATATATATATTCTAGTTCCCAGTACTTTTTCATACATTTTGTATAGTGGCACCTTCCCTATAATGCATACACCTCTTCCTGTATCCTTTCTTAAAAACCGGAACTATAATTCCTTTCCACCCAATCTGCCGGTACTCTGTTCTCTTTCCATATTACCCCTAGTTCTTTGTATAATCATTGTATTCTTGCTTCTCCTACAGCTCTTATAATTTCCACAATTAATTCTACAACACTTGGTTATTTTCCTCCTCTTCTGCTAGTTCTTCATACTCCTCGGCTTCATTCTTATCTCCCTCTTCTTCAGGATTCAACATCTTTTCAAAACATATCCTCCATCATTACTTTTCTTCTTCTCCTGTCTTCTACATTTCTTTCCAGTACATTTGTCCATTTTTGCATCCAAGCTTTCCCGGCTTCCTGTGCCATACGCTTCACTCTTCTCTTCATCTCCCTTTAGTCTTACTTTGTTTCCTCATACCTATTCCTAAACTTCTTTTGAATGCTTTGTTATTCTTCTCCACTGTTTCCTTCATTCTTTCATTCCACCATAGTGTCTCCTTCCACTTTATCTAATACTTGTCCTCCCACATACCTCCTCTGCAGCTCCCACGAAAATGTTCTTAAACCTCTCTCATTCCTCCTCTATATTTTGAATTTCACCTTCGGGCATTAAACTTTATGCCTTTCTTAAATACAATTCTCTTTCTTTGTCATTTTTAAGCCTCCACAGTTTTATCTTACTTTCTTGTGTTCCTACATTTTTTCTACATTTTCATCTCCCTATGTCTGCCACAAGCAACCTGTGGTCACTAACCAGAAACACACTTGGTATAGGTAACCTTAAAGTTTCCAGGCTGCCATTATATTTCCTTTATTTTATCATATTTTAAAATATTGTAAATTTGACGATATATTGATATATTACATACTATACACCTTGAAAAACGGGAGTTCTGGGAAAACACAAGGAATATTTAGTAGATATCTGTAAAAGAAAAGAAAAACACAGGGAATTCCACTAGGAAATATTAAAAAATTACTGGAATATTTGTGACTTTGGCACATTTAATTGAATGCTTTAAATTGTAGGTCTTTATAAATAAGAAAAATCAACTGAAAAATTAAGCACAATGATTTTAATATATCTATCTGACACCTTAGTTCAGTCGATAGTATGTCTATCTACTGAGCTAAGGGCCCTGTGTTTGATTCCCGGCATGGCTGAAAATTTATCATTGATGAAATGTGTGTGTACCCTTTCATAGTGATATATTAACGGCTGGGGACTGGATGTTGTATTTGTCCTAGTCTTAAGATAAATTGTAAGACATATGAAACTACTACAGTACTATCCAACCAATAGTGGAAAATATATGGCTTGAATAAAAAATTGAACCAGACCATAGGCTGGAAACAGTAATGGTTGTAAAGCAAAGTAAATTTTAATATATCTCTAATATCCCCTCTCTCCATCTAAAATTTGGCACTGTCATATATTTTCTCATAAAGTTCATATCATCCTGTTATAATAACAAGAGATATTATGTGTTGGAGACGCTGACTAAGATGCACGATCCAACCACTGCACCAATCACGAAAGGCGCTGCAGTAGCGCAAGCATCAAGAGTTAGCCAATCACATAGCTTTCACTTAAACAGTTGTTCTTTTTTCCTTCAATAAACCGACCGCGCCGTTTTGTGCTCACGCTAACCTTTTTTTGTGTGTTAATTAGCCCACTAAGTGTATTTGCAGATTCTATGTTCGTCTCGGACGTTAATTTTGTGTACTTGACTTTAACCTTTGCTAACATTATGTTTTCATGATATATTTTGAAAAAGGAAATTTCATCCCTATAAACTGCTTTCTAGAGTAACATTAAAATGTTTACCTCTGACAAGACGTGTATTAATCACAACTTGTGAGTGTGGGGAATGCCAGGCCTCCACCGTGGTTCGGATTCCACGTTAAGCTGTAGGTCCTCCATTTCATCTCACAATCACCCTACCATTGCACATTAGTATAAGTGTGTATAACCCGAACGGGTAGTAAGACGCGGTGCTGATGATGATGATGATAATAATAATAATAATAATAATAATAATAATAATAATAAAAACAATAACAACAACATTAAAATGGGAGTTTCCTATGGGAAAAGCAGGAAATTTTTATCAAAAATTAGTGAAAAGGCTGATAATGGCACCTAGTTCAGACTTGTAAATCAAACTCAATGCTTTTGTATTTGATAAACCTAATGCTCTTCTAACCACTGAGCTATCCATGTTCATCCTGTAACCAGGATTGTTTTCCTTCATTTCATGTTTTTTCTTATCAGTAATCTATAATGGATTTTGAAAATCTTTGACAAATAATATTGCTATAACAATTTATATTGGGACCTATCCCTAACAGTTTTAATTATATTTATTTATTTTTAAATATAATTTTTGAATGGCTCACAGACTTATGTCAACATTGATGATTTGGCTTGTTTGTTTATCATGATTAACCCACAGTTTTTGTTTATCATGATGAACCCACAGTTCTTGGTTTGATTTCCATGTTCTGGTGATGATTTTAAACAAAACTGTAATTAATATAAATCACTGATACACTCCCAGTTATAAAAAGTGGCCACACAAAAGTTGGATTTGTAGTGAAAACATGGCCACCTATTTAATCGATACTATACATAAAACCTAGTTGTCTTGAAAATAGTATTCTGTATTTTGTCTATCCTTTGGTTATATTATGTACATTTTTTTTTACACTTGTAGGGGCCTACTTGTTTATTTGTTAGTATATTTTAGTGTTTCGTCTTCATACTTAGATAACACAAGACAGTAAGACAAATGACAACAGCCAGTATCCAGACCATTAATTTATCAAGTGATGAAATGAAAAAGTACCTTTACATTTCACAGCTGTCAATTTCTAGCCTTCAACCCAGACTAACCCAAGGTGTATTTTTAATAGGGGTATTTTATGTGCACTTTATGTACCAACAAATTATATCAGTACTTGACCAACAAACTAGCTCGAGAACAGACATAATAGTCAACAATAATTTCACCAACAATGATTTTTTTTTGTGCCAAGACCCTCAGTTCTGTAGACAGACATGCTACTAACTGTTAGTGAGTTAGCCAGGGTAATAGAAACCCGATTGTAAAATTCCAATACTATTTATCTTAGAGATGGGTCAGATCCTAGTTTTCTTGAATCCTAGAGCCTAGACTATGAGGCTCATTCAAATGACAACACCTCACCCCTGCATAATGATTTAAAACAAGAGGAAGAACTGTTGTCATTCAAATGAGCTTCATAGTCTCGGCCTTAATCTCAAATCCAAATCTTAAAAAACATGTTAGGCATAAGAGGTTAACATTTAACCTCAGAATGATTTTATTTTATTATAATTTTGGTTCTCTTTAATTCTTTAGTTGCTATAGAAAATATAAATTTTTAACTAAATGAAAAAAAATTATGTGAAATATAATTCAGTTAAGTGCTAAATTAATGGTCTTGGCTCTGTTGGGTTTATTTTATAATTATGTTTTGTTAAACCACTGGTGAGCATGGTCATAATCATAAAATAAATAAGATTCAAATGTGAGATAAAATAAAATATTGTTGAATCGTCGAATCCCAAATATCCATAAGGATTAAAGGAGTCAAGAATTTAAAAAGTTAACCCCTTATTTGTACACAATGGTACCTGTCCTATCTCTGATGCCAGGTGCTCATCCACGATGGCACAGACTACCCTGAGATCTCCCTCCTGACCTCTCTGGTGCAACCTAGGCAAGAACTGTCCATCTCGGTGGGCGGCAACTCCATCGAGAGCGAGGACAATGTCCGGGGTCTGAATGTCAAACAGCGGCTGTGCTGGTTTGATGATGAGATCCCTGGGAACTATACGGATGACTACAGCTATCAGACGTGTGTCACCGGGTGTCGAATCACGGCGGTGGCCGAGAAGTGCGGATGTTTGCCCTTTTACTACCCTACCTCTGGTGAGATCTCACCTAGCACCAGGGTTAAGAATATTTTAAATAACAGTGCATTTTAGGGGTCTGTGAATACTTAAATTTTAGGCTCAAGTCTGAGAGTTTAATAAATATTCAGGTTCAAACTCAACAGCTTTATAGGATTGATGAATTCAGACTTGCAGTATAAGGGTATTTTTTCTTCCCTATTATATATGTGTTTATTTGAAATAGAGCACTTGGCTAGATCATGGTTTAAATAATTGTTTGGATAAAAACCTAAAAACCCACACAAACACATTTTTAAATATAAAAGCTTCCATTCCCAGAGACAGCGTATTCATGTTAGAAGAGTAGACTGATGCTGAAGAGTATGTGAAGCAGTTTGGGACCGTATATACTTGTTTTTAAGCAAGAAAAGACTACTAAATGACAGAGCGTTTACATTTCTTACAGGTCGGCTTGCCCCGCTTAGCCATTTGGGAAGTGGCGACACTTCACTAGTTTTATAACCAGTGGGTTGGAAAAATAAGTAGGGGTAGTGTCGCTTCAGTATGCAAATCTTTACTTTCCTTGTTACTGATGAATTATATTCATCGTGGTATACAGTAGTATTGACACTGTATTATAGATCTAGTGTGTGGAGAGTCTTAATGGTGATCCAAAACCATTAGCCCTATATGGATTCCGTCCAAACTTTATATTTAGATTGTATAGGAACAAACCTCGGGCCTTTTAATTTACTTAGACCCTAGCCCTCAAATTAAAGGTAGCTCACTGATTTTTTTTAAAAATTTCAAATTATTCAATAATGCCTCTAATGATTTTGTTTAAAATGCATATTCAGAATGGTTTGATATGACTAATAGCAATCTATCATTAGTTTTGGGGCAAAAATTCTTTGAAGTGTAGTTTACTGATATAAATTCAAAAGATTTGGATAGTGACTTTAACGATTTTGTTTAAAATTTAAATCTGGGGATTGTATGGTATTTCAAATAACATTGTGTACTGTTTTTAGGGTAACCCCTCGTTTATGGGTAGTATACTAATGATTGATTTTTTATATTCTTTATTAACTATTTTAAAAAGGGCTCTAACAATTTGGTTCCAAACGGGTTTTTGGAAGTGTTTGACATGACAAATAACACTGTATACTCGTTTTGGGTGTAAAAATTCTGATGAGAGATTTTTCAAAAACTTGAAATATTTTAGATTTGGCTTCAACAATTTTGTTTCAAATAGTTATCTTGGGAGATTTTGACATGACACATTAAACTGTATACTTGTTTCTGGGGGTAAGAATTAATTCAAGGTTAGTTTACTCATCATTGATTTTTCAAAAATTGTAAAAATTTTAAAAATGGCTCCATTAATTTGGTTCATAATGGGTAGCCTATCCGATAAGTTTTTAGAATATTTATAATTGTATCTCTTTGTTTTTCATATAAACATTAATTTAATATTAGTTTGCTGATGACTTTTTTTACTTTCTTATGTCAAGAGAAAGTATTGTAATCGTTAAAACGTTCGACCTTGAGATTATTATGAATCTTTACGTTTTATGTATGCCCGAACCAAAAAAGTTGATTTTATAATTTTGTTTGTCCCTATATCTGTCTGTATCTCTATATTTCCCAGGCCATGGATTCAAAATGATTAGGTAGATTTTGTTCAAATTTGATATTTAGATTTTATAGAGAATCAGGAAGGTATTTTTAGTTTGCCTATAGCAATCAAATTGAGAGTTGTTTATGGGCGAGTAATTATTTTGAATTACAAATTGTTTTGAAATTCGCTTCAACTATTTTGTTTAAAATGGATGTTTAGAGAGCGATTGACCTCCCTAAAACAAACATTTTGAAATTTGTTTAATATATTTGAATATTTTGGTTTAAAATGTGTGTGTATATATATATATATATATATATATATACACAAACAAACACACACATATATATATATATATATATATATATATACACACACATACACAAACAAACACACACACACATATATATATACACATACATAAATTTTAAACCAAAATGTTCAAATATCTTTAACAAATTTCTAAAATAAGTTACTTAATTTTGAAATTTGCTAGAGATATTTGAACACATAATAAATATAACTTATTTTTGAAATTTTTCTTCAAAGCTATGCTACACAATATGAGAAAGTTTTTGCAATTGTGTTGTATCATTTCTTATTTTTTCGAATTTTGAATTGGAATTTTTTTAGGGTTTTTATGCTGCTAACTGATAGTTTATCCCAATGTAATTTGAGACCAACTTAACACCTAGACCCAACAATATTAATTTAACACTTTATTGAATTAATGTTAAAATGAATGCATTATAACAAAATATATTTAGTTACAATTTATATTTCCTACAGCAACTTGCTAACTAATATTAATAAAAATAAAAAAAAGAGAAAAGTAAATCACGTCAATGTGATAAGGTTAATCTTTTATTTATACTATTATGTTTTCTAAAATTCTGATTCATATGTTAGATTTGTAGGTAAAATCAAGACCCATTGACCCATTTTTAATCTATCATTGAATATCCACAACAAACAGCAGAAAATAAATTAAATAAATGGCTTTATTTCCCACATTGATTTTTAAGATAATAATACATTAATAATACATTTTATATGACCAATTTAGATGAAAAATGGCCTTTGCATCCATTGAATGAACTTGGTACCATTGGTTTTCTATGTCATATCTAACCAAGATTTAAGGTTGCAGCTTGATAAAATAAAAAATATTGTCAATAAATTTTATGATGGGTTTCCAACTTTAAGTAGGTTAATTAACTATTTTAATAACTATTAGCATACAACACAAACCCAGATAATTAAGAATTTAATGTAGTTTTTGTATTTTCCCTGAAGAGTTGCTAGCTTGATAGTGACAAGTCCTATCCTATGTTTGAAAAATTACCCCCTTATTATTTATTTTTTTAAATAACCAGATAACTCCCTAACCATAGAGTATGGAGTGCACACACACTTAATAAACATGCCAGAGATGTACTATTATACAACTTTTTTTTATCACCACATATTAATACCCATTGGGGTTGTATGCCTATTATATAAATATCCAGTTTAACAACAAGGAATACAATATACAGGATTGGGTAGAAAGTGACAACACATTTAACAACAGTATATCTTGACTATTTCAACTACTAAATAATTCAAATTAAGCTTAAAATAACAACAAAAGATTGACATTTTTCTATATACCTTTGCATTATTCATTTTTTTTTAAATATTGTTCTTAAGATGACCACTATTTTCTGCAATACATTGTTGAATTGCTTCAACTTTTACTACAATTCTTTATTTAAGTTCCTGAATTGTTCTTGGCCGTGTTGCATAAACATGACTCTTTAACATGCCCACAAGATAAATTCCATAGCTGTTAAGTCTGGTTAACATGGTGACCAGGTGATGTCCGCAAATCATGAAACGAGGTGTCCATGAAACATTTTGTGAGCCACCATTGATGTTCGAGCTATGTGGGGTGTTGCCCCATTTTCTGAAACCACATGTTGTTGGCATCCACGCTCTTACATTGTAGTTCAGGTCTCGGAAAGTTGAACATTCATGAAAGTGCTTCAGAAAATATTTCCTGGACACCTCATGTCACGATTTGGGGACATTGCTTGGCCATCATGTTCACTAGACTTAACAGCTCCAGCTTTTCCTTGTGTGGTGGAAGTTGAAGCATTTCAACAAGAGATGATAAAGGGATGAGTAAGAATCCACTCTCATTACACCTGGCCAAGATTTTAATCTCTCTGTTACCAGCAAATAAAATCAGACAGAGTTGACACCTTAAAAATAATGTGTTAATGTATGTAGTGTCCCTAAAACTGGTTATCGATAAAATAATATAATATAAGAGAATCAAATGATAAGATTGAATTTTAAGGGGTTCCACCATTACTGACCTAAATATAGGATGGGAAAATCACCACCCTTAGTGCACTTGATCAGGAAGTGAACTTTAACTTTCTAGGTTAGAGTAAAGCAAGCTAGTAGTACCTATTTGTTTACCCTGAAAGGTAGCAAGCTTAACCTAAATGATTACACTATGGTGAAGCTTATAAGAGAGGGTCATAGTATAATCTGTCAAAGTAAGACTGCTACTATTCAGGGTAAATAGAGTGTACATAGCTTCGCCAGGCTCATAGTTGTTAAAGCTTATTAATAAGCACATTTTAAGGAATATGGAGTATTAAATATAGTGTATTATTTGACTCATTAAAACATTACATATTTTTTATTTATAAAACGATTATTACACAATTAAGTGAAAGTAACTTCTTTTAAAAATTTAATTACAACCCTCTGGTAATCATGGGGTAGTATTTCAAGGTCAGCAGTGTGCTTCAAGTAAGCTAAAATTACTTGTTCGTCTGAGTCATACTTTTTGTTAGCCAGTTCTTGCCCCCCGTAATGGAATAGACTCACCGGGTGGTTCATCACCAAGCGCACAATCTTGTTGTAGTGCTGAACTTTTAGTTCCTGTTCGTAATCCATGAATTTCTCAAAAGATGTAATAATGCTTTTTTTCACTTTAAGTCCATCAGTGAACTTGTATTTGAGCATCATTTTGAACACATCTCGCACAGGCTGTTCCTCCAAATATTTGGCCAAATGCTGGATTACACCAAAGATCTTCCCGTTAGTTGTTTTATAGTCATTGTTGGTGTAGTTTGACAACGCAATTATTATGTTGTAAATATGAGCATCGGCAATCCCTATGAATCCGTCGTAATTGAATCGTTCATATATTTTTGCTAGAAATAGATCAAAAGTACAGCTGAATTCAGACACAAAACTGGGATCGGAAAGGCCTAACCTATCAAACGCGTTTTCAATGTCTTTTTTGACCTGTTGCGGCCCCACCTATATCAAACACGTTTTCAATGTCTTTTTTGACCTGGTGCGGCCCCACCTGTAAAATAAGTGGACGTAGTAACTCTACATCTCTGGAAAAAGTGTCTATGTTGGTAGCATCTTCGGTCATGAACATCATTAAGTCGTATAATTCATCATAGTCTAGTTTAGTGGTATTAGAAACATCCCAAGCTGTTGATTTAATGTAATCTGTATATGGAGGCTCTGATTCTTCACTCAGCTCAAGCTCCTTAATCAATTCACATAGTACAAGCTGAAAATATAATCATAATATTTTTATTTGGTGTGTTTATGTGATATCACACATGCATTTTTGTAATACCAATTTCACCACAGTGGTGGCTGAACACTATAAGGCAATAGATTTACTTTGCGCTGGTTTGTTCTTGACTAGGAGATCTGGGTTTGACTCAGTCTGTTAGAATGAGAGTGGTTTTGTACATGAGATTTTTCTCTCCCTTGATACATCAGATGTATTTTCTCTTATATGCCTTCCTCATCCTTACCCCTTAAATTAAGTAATAACTATTATGATGAACATACAGACCTAAAATATTATGCTAATTCTTTTTGCACACAAGATAAACCAATGAATTTGATGTACATTATTTAAACTTTATATAAGAGATTTATTTTAAATGTATATTCTTGGAAACAATTTTTTTTCCCTTCGTGTCTTACTACCCATCTGGGCTAACCTCTTTCAATTACACTAATGGGGTAAGGATGAGTAAGGTATAATTCAGAGGAAATATATTTAAATTTGTTGGAGGACAAGTGTGAAAATAATTTAACAAAAACAACCCTCGATATCACCAAAATTTGAACCTCAACCTTCCTTTCATCAGTAAACCAAATTAGACAAGTTCGACGTTTAGTCTGTGTGCTCACTGATGTGGGTTGGAAACAGAAACCTAAATAATTCATATAAGTTTTGTGAAGTATTATTTTTAATAACTTAGCTGAATAGACCATGATGGGAGTGAGGGGGTAATGTTAAATATTAACATAATATTTTAAAGCATTAAAACGCATGAAACTGGAATATACTCATGTCTTGAATTTTAAAAAACATTCAATATCATTACACTCTTGGTAATATTATGTGTACAGTAGACTGTCGATAAAAGCAGGGAACCCACTATGAACGGCCATCACGGCTCAGGACGATGTGGCATAGAATTAAATGGAATACACCCCACTTGGAGGGCCCAGCTCATTTCTGCACCACCTAGCAGACAATAGGAATGGCCTGAATGCTTCCCCGATAGTTAAATCCGTTCACCTCAAGAGGGCAGTATGTCTGTGACCACATGGAGGTGAAGTTGTTTTTCCCTGACCCTTAAAACACATTTGAGTATGTGTGTGATAATGAATAGGCCTACAGACAAACTTCTTATAAAAGCTGTGAGAGAGTACCCACTCCTCTCTGACTTCTTTGATCTAAATTACCTTGACAAAAGGAGAACACATAGCAACAAATATCAGAAAGTTTTGATTCGTAGAAATTTCTTAAATATTTAAAGCAACTGTATTTATGGACTTTTTATTTTCACACTCTTCCTCTTCCATACAAACTGCACCCACTAACTCCCCTTCAGACAAACTCTTCATTGCAACTGTGACTTGCAAGGTGTTTATACAAACGTTGGCTGGTCCGGAATTACGAACCGAGCTGAGCCACACCAAACCAATCGGTGCCATGACGTGCTGGCTGTTCCTAGTGGGTTGTCTCCTTAACCTTGATAAAGGAGAAAACTAACCCTGGTTAATTTATTGTTTTATTTATTGTGAACATTAATTCATCATTTTATATTTTTACATACCACTTGCACTATCAGAACTGTAAGAAAACTCAATCAACTTTTATTTGGTTTTCACAATATCCACAGGCGCCGTTAATGGAGGATGTAGGGGAGCACACACACACATCTCCTCCAATAATATTCTCGAAAGAGACAGGCTTAGAAGCGTAAAATGACAGTGAAGGGAATTGTTTTATTCAGAAAATTGAGAATCCACGCTTGTAGGGTAAAGTTTTTATATGAGTTATAGAATTAATTCCACTATAATATTATTTGTGTTACTGGTATTTATTTGGTGTGAAATAATTTCTATTTCCTGATTTAAAGTGAAAATGAGTTCCTTCTGCCTCCCCCTTCTCCTACTAAGTATACACTAACTATGCCTATTCATTATCACATAATTTTTGGTCACAAACATCGTAGATATTCATTCATTAATAAATTCAATGATTTTTTCAAATATTTTTAAAATCTAATTTAAGAGGTAAGCTACAGTAGCCCAATGGCTTCTTTGGTGCTGACTGACAGCTAGCAGCTGACTTCTGACAGTCAACATTTAGGTATATACCTGAATTTTTACTTTCAGAAGGGACAGCTGCTAATCACATGTTTTTGCAGATCATATGGTTCGGCGTAGGAATACATCATTTTGTCTGGTAACTTTTCAAAGCTGTCAGTCAGCTCCAAAGAAGCCATGGGGCTACTGTACATGTCACTCAACATGTCTTCATTCACCTACATAAGTGGTGTTGTCTTACTTATCTACTAATCCACATCCCAGCTAAGCCAACACCAGTTAATCAAGTGTTTACTATATATGACATTAGTAGATCAATATTTATGAGCTAAGGCCCCCCCTCCCCCCCAAGGATCTTAAAGGTTAAATATTACTACATATGTGAAAACTAAAGAAAATACTCTAAAAGTTATAACAAATTCTTTAATAATTGTATCTAAATTAGTGATAGGTTGGCTTCAAAATTTTGCCATACTGGATCTATAATTTAGGTTCTTAGTTTCAAACTTTGCTTAGTTACGCAAACTAGTCTAAAAACATTTGGTCTTAATTGTATGTGACTTTTTTGTAGTATGGGTAGAAAGAAAATTATTCATATGTTGGGCCATTAAACATAACATGTTTAAATAATTTGAGTATGGTATTAAAAATAAAAATTTATTTTTATGTCAGCCATATTTTTAGGAGTGGGCGGGCGGCATTTTTTACTTTACATTACATTCATTACTGTTTCCAGCTTGTGGCCTGGGTCAGTTTTTTATGTTAGCTATATTCATTTTAGGAGTGGATGGGCGGCACTAACCAGCCAAAGGGTTAAGTGTGCCCTCTGACTCTATATGGATGAGCAAGAATATCAAACCCAACTTTGGATTGCAAACTATCAATTAATCAATAATCATTTTAATCTATTCTTGTGTTTACTAAGATTTTAATTTTAAACTTATTCACCCAAAACCTGAGGAACATAATATTTACTTTCTGAGAAATGAAACTGGTCTCGTTTCTCAAGTAATAAACTAGTGAAACCAAAATCCCAAAGAACTAGACAAAGCCATCCTTATTATTAACTTATCTACAAATCTAAAGTTTAACCAAAACATATAGGAAAGTTTACTCACTTGCTATGCTTTCTAATAATAAAATTAAACTTTTACGATATTATACTTACATAAAATATACCAAAAAAAGTATATATAAGAATTAACATTGTCATTACACTGATATAACTTTAATTTAATATTCTAGTATACTTTTGCCATACATAAGTACTGTACTTCCATCCGTTTGTAATTTTGTGTATTTACAATAGACTACAAAAAGGAATACCTCTCAATGGGATAGCTGTGCAGCAACTACTGTAAACGTAGGCTAAACTATCTAGCTTGTCATTATAAGTGTCCACTCATTACTAGGCTAGTTTTATGCTCAAGTTTCGTCACTCATTAACTACATTATTCTTGGTCACATCTTTACTATTCGTTTTTTAGTTAATCATGACGTCTATACCCGCTTCCTTTTTAAGGAGGGATGCCACTCATTTGAGTTAGCACTGTCAGTCCTAGCTATAAACACTATTTTCCCCATATGTTACGTGACACTTAACTGTATCATTTAAAATGGCACGTATTAATCTTATTTAACCATATAGTAAATAAAGACACTTTACACCTAAACTACAATTAGTAAGTCTTTAACATTTTATTAAGCATTTAATGTGCACAATCTAAACCAATTGATTACATCAGCACATGGCTTATAAAAAAACTTAATTCTTGAATGGACACAATACTAACTGGTCATTCAAATGTCAGCTCATCACCATAAAAAGGGGAACCTAATTTACACTTATGATAAAAAATTTCATACAAGCCAGGAATTGAACTTTGGACTTTCATCTTAATAAACAAGCATGTCACTGAATGAGCTAAGAAATGACTTTCTTCTTATTAAAATATTGGGTGGATTCATTAAATGATAGTGGCAAAAGCCTCCTGAAGACTAACAAATAAAATTGAAGATATGATTATCATTCGTTAGTTTTTATATTCAATAAAAGAATAATAGGTTTTCAATCCTTTGACTATACAATAGATTTCCCCATATGTTACGTGACACTTAACTGTATCATTTAAAATGGCACGTATTAATCTTATTTAACCATATAGTAAATAAAGTGCTTTACACCTAAATTACAATTAGTAAGTCTTTAACATTTTATTAAGCATTGAATGTGCACAATCTAAACCAATTGATTACATCGGCACATGGCTTATAAAAAAACTTAATTCTTGAATGAACACAATACTAACTGGTCATTCAAATGTCAACTCATTACCTTAAAAAAGGGAACCTAATTTACACTTTTGATCAATTTTTTCATACAAGCCAGGAATTGAACTTTGGACTTTCATCTTAATAGACAAGCGTGTCACTGAATGAGCTAAGAAATTACTTTCTTTCTTATTAAAATATTAGGTGGATTCATTAAATGATAGTGGCAAAAGCCTCCTGAAGGCAAACAAATAAAATTGATGATATGATTATCATTCGTTAGTTTTTATATTCAATAAAAGAATAATAGGTTTTCAATCCTTTGACTAGACAATAGACATCATCATATGCGTGCACACAGATAGGACCCAGGAAGCCAACGATTTCCTTAAACACATAAAGGGGCCCTAAAGATTGATGTGACATTCCCTCAAAATAATACAATATAAATTCGCAAAGTCTAGACTGAAACAGCAAAAAGTACTTAAATTGAAATTAAATGTTTGTAATTTTTAAAATTATCATAGCTAAATACTTATATATTTTGTGAATAATATGAGCGCAAAGTTTTATATGACCTAACTTTTATTTTTAATGCTTTGCATAATCTAATTGAGCTATGACTATTAAATTGTATCATATTCATTAATGGGTAAATAGGGTAAATTATCATATCAAACCCCTCCCCATTCCAGCTAAACATAATTTCTGCTCACACCTATCCACATCATAACTTTTTTTTTACACAATATTTAGCATATTTCAAAATGTACTAAAATAAAGGTATTTGTACAGCAATAATTATTTTTCTGTGTAAATGTATGTCATGTTTAGTGCAAATTACTGTACAAAACTTGACATTTTAAATTTGCTATAGACAAGTTATATAGAAAAACTCCCTTTAGATATGGTTTTTTATTTTTTCTAAACAAGTATGTTTTAAGGTCAAAGTTCAAACAATAAAATATAACTAGAAAATAAAATACAAGAATATCAACTCTGATTGTTTGATAGTTGTAAAAGATTTTATTTTTACTGATTAGCTATAAATACCAATAAATGTTATGATAATTTGTGTTTCAAACAAATTGTTGGAATCAGCACTGTTCGAACAAAAATATCAGATAAATCTCCATAGAAAGAACTTTTTAGAAAAAACTCTAATAGTAGCTGATATTGTCGATATTGATACCACCTGTTAAAAGAGGCAACTACATTAACACAAGGCTTAGCATATAAATGTATTAAATTCAATCAACTAACAGTTTGAATTGTCAGATGAGGCCTTTTATGTCTGACTATAGTTTTGACTCACAGAGACAGCTAGGCACAAGTGGGCTTGCATTTGACCTTGAAGGCTGATGTGCTAATCTTCAAGGAACACAAATAACTCTAATGTTAAAAACTACATGAGATAATGATAATAATAATAATTCCATCTAAGTGTAATGTAGTTATATATTGCCACTAATTTTTCCCTTCCTAGTTCCAAACGACTGAGGGTTCACCTTAAAAATTTACTTTCATCTACCTGTATGCTAAGATTAGATAGAAAGAGTTGTGGATATTCTAAACATGTCACATTTACTTTATAAAAGTTATTTGAAAAAAGAAATATATTGTAACTTTGATGATACATCAAAGATCTTTTATAGAATAGTATAATTTAACAATCTTTCATAAAAAGATTTACACTATATAGCATGTGCTAAGGTTTTATCAAATAAAATGTCAAAATCTGAAAGAATAACATAGGCATATGAAACAATAGAAAAATTAAATGTACAGTAAGAATTTTCTTATAGGGCACAAACTTCGCACTTAGGCTAAAGCATAAGTTATTGTAGAAATCTTGAAGAAAATGTGACATACTGTAATAACACACATTTTGTCAAAAGTAGAGTCAACTATTTTTACATATATATTTTATAAAATAAACATTTTTTAAGTCTGTGTGAATCCATAATTTTTAATTTCTAATCAAATCCAAATCTTGAGTGACTCAAATCTTATCCGATTTGAACCTTTAACCACAAATATTTTTTTTACTCAAATCCCATGTCTAAAATTTTTTTGAGTCAATTCCAAATCGAATCTTATGCTAAATTGATTTTATCAAATTGCATTCTAACTGAATCTAATGGTAAAAAAAAATTAACAAATATTTTATTTTAAAATAAGGATCAGACTCAAATCTGTGTTGAATATTTTAGTACATTTTTTTATTCAGTCCAATCCAAACCAACAATAAAATTATTTCAAAAAATGTTGAGAAACATTTTAGACATGTAAGGCTTATAAAAAAACTAATAGATTTCATTTAACTTAAAAGGAGAAAGATCAAATATCATACCCTTTTTTTAATCCCAGTGCAAAAATTGATTATTACTCACAAAATGGTGGGCCTAGCTATTTTTTTAAATACAATTTTCTATCATCTCTGTCACAAACAACTATATCCATTTGATTCCTTTATTAGCTGGAACTCTGTTAATTTCTTTATTCACTCTACCACACAACTAGTTTCTGGTCTGATAATATTATTTGTTAAGCATGATTATCATATATTTAATTCTGAGCTAAGTCCATCAAATCTGACTCTATGATCTATTTAGAATCAAATCTGAATCCTTCTAATAATTAGATTTAAAATGTTTAATCCAATTTTAATTTTAGTAAGATTCAGATTTGGATTCGAGATTTAAATGGTTTTCACAGGCTTAGTACTTTCTTTTATAAAAGAAACATAACAGTTAAAGCTCGCCTTTAGACTGAAACATAGGAAAAAGAACTTTCAAACAAATATGTGTTGTTTTTAAAAATTATTATTTCAGATGAGTCAATCCGTATTTGCAGCCTAAAGGATGTGAACTGTTTATACACTTATAAAAGTAAGTATGATATTGGCATTGATGTGAGATGCTTTTCCAGCCACTTAACATAAGAAAGGTCAAAAGAGCTTGAGAGCCTACTAGCAGTGAACTAACTCTAGGACAGAATTGTTGAACATAGCAACTAAATAAAAGTAAAAACACAAACACTTCAAT
>CABFOW010002407.1:0-14312 GCA_902141385.1 Timema californicum
GTGTTTCAATATGGACTAATTCATGGGTGAGGTCAAGCCAACTCTTCAACTTTTTTTTTCTCTTCTATAAAAATCAGAATTCGTGTAAGAACTTTCAGAAAGACAGACTAATACAGAGAATTAAGTAACATTTTATTTTATGTCTAATTATTAATTTTATTGATTATATTTTTTCTCTTCTTTTTGGTTTCAACAATACTATTTTTTTTTGTTAAATTATAATTATAACCATCCGGAATTCCATATGTAGGATTGGGATGTGGTAAAAAGGAAACAACAATAATCCCACAAAAGTGCCAACAATTGTTATTTTATACATTTATTTTTACTGTAGTCTAAATTAAATTTTATTTCAACAATCCATTTTTATCAGAATTGCTCATGTTTTATTTTAAGTGTTTCCCAGTGGTCTCGAGTATTGAGTGTCATCGTGACACTGTCTGAATTAGCTGAGGTAAGTGTTTTTATTCTGTTTTTATTATTATTACTATTGTTCTCCTAGACACTAGGGGTGGCGCTCAACAAAAACACAATCTTTATACATCTTGATGTTAACTATTGTTATATAAACAAGATTCAGAAGACACTGATATTAAACCAGAAAACTACATAAATTTATATAATACACGTTTTGTGTTATTATTCACTACAGTGTTCTATTCACATTACGTGGATGTTCCCGGATACGATTTCCATGCTTCACCAACTGTTCTGCATATATGGCGGAGTAGAAGGCATGACAGTTTCAACAGAAGTCTAACCCCTTTAACTCAACATTGAAGAAAGGCCTGAATATCACTGGTCCGATGCCGCGAGTTACGAACACTACTCCCCTAGCGGACTTACATCGCACCTTCTTTTTCCACTGCTCCGACCCCCCCTCCCCTCTTGCCATTCCTTTTTCCTTATTTACACGCTAATTTGCTAGTCAGAAAAAGAGTATAAAATGGGCGAACCCTAGGCTCACGTAATTGTAGTTCATTGTTGGGTATCCTCGAAGGAGTAACCTTTGCTCCAGTACCTCAATAAGATACTACTGACCACGATGGTTGGGACGTGGGAGTCGCAGCCTTGACGCTGAGGGAATCTGGTTTATTAATCCAAGTATTCTGCAAATTTCCAAGTCTTTCAGACTTTTTGAGATAGTCCTTAAGACTATGTTTGCTTTTCTATTTTCTTCGGACTTAGTTTAATTTGTCGGAATGACAATTATGTTTCCAAGTTCTTCAGACTTTTTAAGATAGTCCATAAGACTATTTTTACTTTTCTATGTCTTTCGGACTTAATTTAATTTGTCGGGATGACAATTATGTTTTCAAGACTTTCATACTTGTTGAGATAGTCCATAAGGCTATGTTTACTTTTATATGTCCTTCGGACTTAGTTTAATTTGTCGGAATGATAATTATGTTTTCAAGACTTTATTACTTAACTATATGCCACTGCGCCGTGAACGTCATGTTCACGTGTTCAATTTTGTATGGCTCCAAGCAGGTTGTCAAATGCCTTTAATTGAGTACCTAGCTAGGTCAGTATCTCACAGCATTATTGTTGCCACCCCATTTCCTGTGTTACTATTTTGGGTGCGCAAAGTGCGGAACACGGTTAGGTTTGTATGGTAGCCCTCACAGATAGTATTTTCTTTCACCCCTTGGTTGGCGCTTCCTTTGGCTATATACTTAATGTTGGTGTGTACAAGATTGGACGAATACCCCAGGTAGTGGGTAATAGCATAAAAGTATTATCGAGTGTTCTGGCAGTACCCACTGGGAATAGACCAGGCATAGTACAGTTTTGTATGGACACCTGTTTGTTAGTCATCGACTAGTGTAACTGACCTATGGTCATCTTACCGTTTATTATTTTAGTTGTCGTTCCTTTTTCTAGTCAAGCTAGGTATCCTGGCCGACATATAACTTGATGACTCTAAAACTATAGGATTAGTGGTTTTTGCTTTATATGTTAATAACTCTCCATATTCACTTTTAAGACCTTTCTGGCGGAAGTCCGGTGCTAGCCCGGCTGTCTTGCAATCCAATACCCACTATCAACTAAACTAACTTCCATTTGACTGTTGCCGTGTCGCCTTGGACACGTTATTTTCTCGTGCTGCGAGTAGTTCCAATTTTTTTGGAGTTGTTAAGCCCTATCATTAAATTTTGTAACCCCTTATCACCTTTTATGTTATTTGTATAATAAATATATTTTTGTTACCTATTGAATTCTTTTACGCTTATGAAATATGTTCCCCTACCTACTGTAATGATATTGATTTAGATCCCTCTAAAGTATGAAAATGTCATGGATGAAGGTAACTTTTCTTTTAAGTAACGTATGTAGAGTATCCTTTTATGATCAATACATGAAGAAACACGGGCTTTTCAGAAATAATTTGAAAAGGATTACACCATTAAAATATATTTTTTTTATTTTTTTCTGTCAAAAGAACAACTCCGCAGTATTTGGCAAAGGACGACAATTCCCTATATCAATAAGAAGCTAGCCTTCACAACACCTGTCGCCAGGACTCTTTCTATTAGTTAGTTTCTACACTGGTGGTAAGGAGACCAAGATGCAAGGGGTATGTCATATATAAGTCGTTTGTGCGTATGGTTAAGGGCAACCACACACACAAGTCACCGTAGAAACCACACACAAGTCCCAAGCACAAGCAAATAAAAATCCAGTCTCATTGGCACTAACAGTGGCACTCGAACTCTCAGTCTAACTAAGAATACAATAATGCACGTTAATATCACAAATGTGCATTGATATCAATAATTTAATTGGAGTATGTATCAGTAATTAACAGATGTCATTTGAATAAACCGTGTGTGAAATAAACAGCCACCAAGAGTTATCTTATATTTATTAATTATACCGATTTAATTAGTGCCCGACCACGGAGCAATTAACAGCTATTTAAACGGTAACTATTCCGTATAGTGATGATAGGCGCTCTACCACGGAGCTATAGACAACCGAAATATTATCACAGCAATATTGTATCTGGAACTAAACCGTACTGTTACACTACCTATGCTATATGCAGCAGTAGAATGAATATAAACACCATTTGATTTTAAAATATTTATCTCGTTCAGAGAAAGATTTAGATAAAGATAAATCTGGTATTATACTTGGTGTGTATGACCTACAAGCTGTTTTTCAATGTTCAAAAGGTGATGTTTCTTTTTTTATTAATATTACTAATCGAAGTCGAATGTGTTGAATTTTACAATTTACGATTTTCACAAGAATACCACTGATCGCTTTGTCTGGGGTGAATCTTGCGGTAACAGAGGTATTAATGATTTGGGTACCTTGTGTTTTTAAGTACTTGAAAAAAATAGCAATAGGTGAAAAAGAGGTGGATGTAATCTTTTATACTCAGAAGGTTGTGCCGACCAACAGAAAAGCAAGTTTATGATTTCGTTGTACATGTTTGTAGTGCAACAATTTGATAAAGTCAAGTCCATTAACCATAAATATTTGATAAAGGGCAACACACAGAACGAAGGCGACTCAGCGCATTCAGTAATAGAAAAACAAGTGAAGAAACAACTGAAAAGTAGACCCTTGTAATTTTGGTGGGTCTTTCATATCAGCTATTAGAACAGCTAGAAAAACAGGGGAACCGTTCCACGTGTATGAAATGGGCTCAGAAGACTTTTACGACTGAAAAAATGTGAATATCAAAACGTTAGTCAATTTAACAGTGAACACAAGGAAAGAGGCAGTAAAGTTGATGAACATAAAAGGTTTTAAAGTTCGCAAAGATTCCCCACGATCTCTGTTTCACAAAACTTCGTATGCTGAATCACAATTTAAAGAAGCTACTTATAATATGTGTATATATAAAAAGAAAAGTGTTGAAGTCGAATTAAAGAAGGCCTATGACCGCAAACCTGGAATTTCCAAGAGGAAAAAAAACTGACCTTTAGGAGTTGCTAAAGACAAATTTCATCCCAAAATATTATAGTTCCTTTTATAATGCTGTGTAATAGATTAAGAAACCCTAATTTAATGAGTTTGTTAATTGAATTTTCATAAGTGTTTATGTTGAAAAAAATTATGAATGAGATTACAAATTACTACTGTAGGACTGTTTGTTTAAAGGTTTTTGTGTTGGATTGTGTTAATAAAGTATTCTCAGTTTCCTATTTTCATTATTTTCAATTATTTTCGTTTTTTAACTACCAATAGAATCAGCTTCATGAGCGATTAAAAATGAGCAAATGTCAAATATATTTTTTACGACAATGACACAATTGCAAATAATTCGAAGTTGAAAAACGTTTATTAGAACAATGACATAACCTCAAATAATTCACAATTGAAAATAATATGTTGCAGGAAGAATGTCATAAGTTAAAAAAGGGTTGCTTTTAGAGGTAGGTTTTACTAGCCAATGATAATTATTTGTATTGAATAACAGCTAACTGTACCCTTAATAAGATGTTATCGGTGCTCATGTTAAATAGGAATATTTAAAAGAGTAGTGAACACTTTTATTAATAAAAAACTTTGAAATCCCTTTCCTGAAAAAAAAATATATATATATTTTAGTTATGTTATTCTTCTCTCAAATGATCGTGTTTCTATGGTAAACTTTCCCGGGTGTTCCCGCAATGGCAAGCACGTTGTGAAATACACACTTTCCATTCGCTCCATATCAGATCATGTCTTTTTTCGCTCATTGGCCATTTTAAAATTTAAATTAATATCACACAATAGCAATAGTTCTGAATCATTATCTTAATCAGTTATGTTAAAGCTCTTTTCACAAGTTATCAAGTCAAACTGACCATTTTCCTACGTATTTAGTGTAGGCTCGACAGTCGAGTCAAGTTGGGTCCCGTTTGGTCCGGTCTGATCAGACCAAAGTCAAGTCCAGTGTGGGTGTAGCCTAACTGAAGCAAAAAAACAGTTGATGTAGAGACCAATGGGTTTTACACCAACAACGTTATTTATAAAGAGATTATCTAAAGTATTTATCTGAAGAATTAACTAATTAAAATGTAGCTTATTAATTAAACTTCTTCACCAAAGTATATAATTTGTCATAAAAACTGTAGAAATATTGTTTCCTTTAATAAATAATCTTACTTTCAATTTAAAAAATTCATGTTTAAAAAGAAGGTAAATTTTTCGGCTGGAAAAAATGGTTTATTTGAATTCATTTTCCAACCTAAGAACAATGTTATTCTATGCCTTAAAACTAACTTAACCTAGACCAACCACATCTAGTACACCTCATCTCAGCAACCTCATTTTGGTATTTGGGTACTTACTAGCTCATTAGTAATAACAAAAACTAATGCTTTTTTGTTCTGTTTTTATATTTTACCAGCCCTTTACAGATAAGTAAATACAATAAGTCATACAAGGCTGAAATAACTAGCTACCAACATTTAAATAAATTTACGTTAGAGGCACAAGGACCCATATCAGTACCCGAGCAAACCAGGGGTTGCAGGGTCCCCACCAACGTTTTTTTACAAATTTGTTTTAGTATAAAAAAATATTATTTTATTTATTTATTTTAATTTTATATAATATTTTGGAAAAAATATGAATGATTGTTTTCTTTATAAAGTATTCATGTCAATATTATTCATTCCTAACTCCAAAGTCACGTGAAGACTGTACCAGTACTCTTGTGACTGGATATAAAAGCTGAGCAGGGCCAGCTCAGGGTTTCTCGGAGAAGTCAAACCCAGTGTGAGATGTTTCTCAAGGTCAAACTTCCTACGCCCTAGCATTCTGGTGGGAGCTTTCTACTAGTGAATGGGGCCAGCCTGAGTGGGCTACCAAAGAAATATGATGACTCGTGAAAATTATTAATTAAAATGAATAAAGTGTTATATTCATTTAAAAAATCCGTTTTCTTCACTTAAACTGCAAGAAAAACTTGAAATTAAATGGTTAGCACATACGCTTAGTGACTTTATATTTATTTAATTGGATGGCGAAGAAAAAATTAACTTTTTCTAAGGCTTGGTTTGGTAAGCAATTGTGGTTAACTGTGAGGGAAGAAAAACAGAACTTAATTTGTTTTTATTGGTGGTGAGGAGTTTTGGACAATGGTAGACGCTGAAAAGATACTAAGCATGTAAGTAAAATAATTTTAAAATCATGAGGAGTGTGAAATTCATACAGTAGATATTATATTACGGCTAGCTTCCAGGGTCAAAATTTCAATCCAAAAACACAATGAACAGATGTCAACAAATAGGATTATATTAGGCAGATATCTACAATGCTTAAATACTGTGGTGCTCATAAACCGTCATTGAGAGACAGACGCGCACAACTTTAGTATAAGTAATTTTATCACTTGGTAAGTTTAATTCAAAATCTGTATTATTTAATTATTTATTTTTATAGATTTGTTTATTGATTTTGTAATTCTAATGATGTTTTTAAAAATTAGAAATTCTTAAAATGAATTTAATTTAATGCGTTCAATAAGTTATATATGAGAGTAGTCCTTGCTGTCATCTTGTGCCACCATGAATATCCTGTAATGGAGGATCGTTCTTGCTCGCATCCACTCCAGAGAGAAGTCTGAAGAGGAAGCGTGATTTAATTGGGTTACACGTGGAGGAGCAGGAAGAGTTGATGTAATAAAAGGCAATCTCTCTGAACCAAGAGGGACTGATGTATTCCACACACGCTGGGGACAATATGTCGCGGAGGGAGGGAGGGGAAAATAAAAGGTAAAATAGAGAGATATAGGCAATTAATATACTTGTCTTTTTTTTTCTGAATTAAAGTGTAGAACATGGAGGTCAGTTTTTGTGCTCTCAAGTAAATAAAGATAACTTTCACAAGGTGTCCACAAAATCATTCTCACAAGTCAACGTTGGCATCCGGAAGATTCCCCACAGTCGCAGCCCCAGTAGAAAGCACGTGACAAGTGTATATATATGTTAACGAACTATTATCATATTATCTTATTATGTTCCAATACAATTATTGTTCTCAACCGGGGCAGTAACAAAGAGAAACAGAGCTTGAAGGTGCAAACTTGCCTAGGTTTTGGAGACAGCCATATTTGGGTATAATTTTCAATCAAATTAAATATTGGCCCAGTTGAAAAATGACACCATAGACAAGGTAATCGATCTCGGGACCTTTATAATAGTGCGTTATTGATTTTGTCTATAATAATTGTGTTTATTCTCGCCATCACACAATATTACAGTACATTCGACTTTCTTTTTTTCAGTATTTTATTATTATTTTGTCCAGTCTCCTCATTCTCTTACATGATGTCCAGGAATTCCTTCATGTTCAATGTTATTCTTTACTAATAGTTTAATCTGTTAAGGGCATGTTAATTCATCGTGATCTAGATATAGCATTGAGTCACAGCCACAAAACTAAGTTAAAACTCTATTTCTACCATTATAAGCTGTTTTATACGATTAATACCAATCATTCTACTTGGCTCCTTAACCCGCCAGTCAGTCTAAACAAATTTGCTTACTCTGGCAAAACGTCACTTCACTAGTTAGTAGTCATTTAACCTAAGGGGGAGTTTGATACCTGTTCAGTCCGTAACATGGTAAGGACGGCTGGAATAAGAACACTTACCACTTAGGATGGGACATGATGGGAAGCAGACAATTTATTACATCATCACACATGATAGCCAACCTACATGGAAACACATTACATTCATTCCTTACAATTTATTGACCATAGATCTCTCAAAATATCTAAACATACATAAAATAAAGAATTTAATACATGACCACAATTTCCAATAGTCATGATGAAATAGTTTACATTTTAACACTTTTCTTATACAGAAACACAGAATTTAATATCTGACCATAGTTTTTAATAGTCATAGAAAATAATGTAATAATATTTTAAACTAGCTACAAATTTAATTCAACTGCAGGTTTGCTACACCTAGCTGGATACCTAGGTTACTTTACTTGTGGTGAGATTTCAACTCTATGAGGTAGGTGTGATTCTGGACTACATCCCCTTTCATAGAATTCAACCCTGGGGACGAATGGAGAATGATTCTCACCCCTGAATTCTTTAGGAGATGTCAAACCTTCCCTATTAGGTCTGGGATCTAGCTCTGAGGGATATGGCTCTCTCATGCTAGGTTTCATCTCCTCCACTCTAGTTTCAGGGGAGGACTGTAAATTAATTAATTGGTCAATATGGCGTTTCCATGTTGCTGCCCCTAATCTGACTAAATAGGCTACTGGACTCAGTTGTGATACAACAACTCCTTCAATCTATTAATTCTTTCCTCGATAGTCTCTGACTAGTACCCATTGGTTTGGAATTAGTTCCCGAGTTTTACATCTCATGCCTTATTTAGCTGACAAACAACCATGTGAAGAAGTATCTTTCCGTACTGACAGTTCAGCATTTCGGTAAACTACCTAAATAACCTCCGCTTTAATGCGAGGGTGATGTAAACAATGTTTACAACTATCATCATGACATTCTCCATACTTAATAATATTCTGTACAAATATTGAGCATGAATTGTATACTAATCCTTATGAATAATTATTGCAGTTCGCAAGCTACACATGTGGTTGTGCTAGCTAATTTTTAACTAAATATATATTTTCTTCAAACATATAGCTATTATATTTTTACAAAAATATCTGCCTTAGTAATTGAAACGGTTGTATGATATAAAAATAATCCTCCTTGCTTGAAGATTTATTGAAGCTCTTTTTCACAAAAATGCTGAGTTATGCCGTGCTAGCCATGTCATTTGATTAATCCAACTGTAAGCTTAGTAATATAATCCTTCATCTGCCTTAAGTTGATTGATTGAATCAGTATTCATGAGCTGGAGTCATCATGTCCCAGTGCACTCTGACAGCTGGACAGAATCAATAGCGGATACTATCTCTTATCTAATTTTTAATTCAGTAAATTGTTCTTAACTAGCACCAGTAAAGGCCTCCTTCACTAACTAATGATTAGTTAAAGCCAGCCCGTGTTAATCTATGAAAGAAAGAAAACCACTCCTTTAAAAGCCAAACACTATATAAGGAAAGAAGCTGGATGGCAGCAAAGCTTTGAGAATCAACTTGAATCTGCTGTCGATGACATCTATGTCTTGCATCACTCTCACTCTTTGTTTTTTTTATTAGACACATCACCAGTAAGACGGGAACGCACTAACTTTATCTATTATGACCAAATAAAGTAATTTGATTCACTTTTAAGTTTTGTATGTAACTATTTTCTGTATTTACAAGTTTGTAAGACCATACAATCGACTATTAACTACGATGTAGCTGACTCAAATTTGTCGTTCAATCAACCGTATCAACCATTATTGTTCATGCGAGTAATTAAGGTAGTTATTATTATTATTAGCACCGCATCTTACTACCCGTTCGGGTTATACGCACTTACGCTAATGTGTAATGGTAGGGTGAATTGTGAGATGAAATGGAGAACCTACAGTTAAACGTGGAATCCGAACCACGGCGAAGGCCTGGTATTCCCCAAATTAACAAGTTGTGTTTAATACACGTCTATTTAGGTAGTTATTAATTCAAGATAAGAGACCATAAATTACAGCCATGAATGTTAGATTCCTTGGCAGCAGGCGAGATGTTAACCACTTACTAACAGAGTAAGGGCATACATTTCCCGATTTTATTCTTTTCCTATTCTCCATTCCAAAATCGTTACTACTTGTTAGAATTGCTCCTAAATATTTTAACTAACTAATCCCACCAAACTATGAGTTGTTCGCGCGGTAATTTCTAAATGTTCGTCCTTATTAATTGTTCTTTCTATAATCATGTACTTGTTTTTCTCAGCGCTCCCTTCAAACCAATTTCTCTGTTATAAATTATGCTGGCAATATTTAGAACACAGAAATACAGAAAAATTAGTTGTAAATAGAGATAAAGTCACAGGACGTCTGTCTGAATTACGATGCATTATTTTCAGGGATTATGTAAATTCTAATAAGTAATGAAGGACCGGTGTTTATCACTGGATTAACTAACCAAATAGCAGTGTTGAGTACTTCACCAGGGAACGTAACTGAAATATAAAAGCATTTGATAGTGATAAACTAACCGCTGATTTTTGCCAAATTTGATTTTTTGAAAACTATTCGGATAAAAATTGGTATCGTGGAACTCTTTTAAATATAATTAATAATGTTCAGTATCTTTATTTATTTAAAATAAATTAACTTAATTATTTGTAAATTGATCTACAAGATTTAATTCAAAATAGGAATCTGTGAATACATTTTCATGTTAAATAAGAATACGTTTTAATTTTTACAAGTAACAAATAGCTTAAGATAGCTTAAAAATAATTCATTTTTGAAAATTCAAGTTATCTTAAAATATTTGAACGATTTGGTTTAAAATGTATATTGAATATAGAGTGATTATTGTGACAAACACATATGTAATGAAGAAAACATACTTATAGGTAGTTTACTCAAAGTTAATTTTTGAAGTTTTTGAGATTGTGTCGTACCAGTTATTATTTTAATTATGCTCTCTTAAAAGCCATTTATAATAGTGATACCACCCGGAATGTTTTGATATTTTGATACTCCTAAAGGCTATTTGGAGTAGTCCTCCTTCACCATATTTACTTTCTCTAGACACCTCGGAGAGAAAGTATTATGATAGTAATAAAATTCTAACTCAATATTTTGATAGATGTCGACGTTTCATAAAGCCCTGAAACCAAAATATTGGTTTTCACAATACTGTAAGCCTCTCTGTCAGTCTGTCTGTCTGTACCTCTGGCTAGAGCAGAAATTATTTTACAAATTAGGCTTTAACTTGGTCTCTGGGGTGTTCATAAATTTCCCCCAAAGGTTTTTTGGAAATAGATGTCTAACCCTAAATTTAATAGTAGTTTACTGAAGGGAAAAAAAGAGAAAAAAAATCAATTTTCTCCGAATATGCTAAAACTATTTTGGTTAAATGGTTTATCTAGACACGGTTTATTTTTATAAACAAGGTGGGCAAATCTAATTTTTTCACGAAAACGATTATGAGGGTAATTTATATTCTGGATATTTTGCATTTTCATCGTTTCTCCGCACCTATTTGAGATACAAAAGATCTTATCATTGTAAAGTTATAGTAAAATTAAAGATATTAATCACTTATTTGAAATATGTTTTTATGAAACCAATAGTTCCTGAGCTATAATCAAATATATATACTTTTTAATTCAGTTCTTTGAAAATGAATCTGATTCTTATTCTCTTTGGTGGACAAAAATGTTTCTTTTTTTATCAATTTTTCCGTAACAGTGTTTCTAGTGTGACAGAGCAAGTAAGTAACAGTGTATATTATTTCATTTATGATATTTGGTGTAGTGATTCTACAAAAACTTATATACCTATTATTTCGTTTCAAATATACTGCGAGTTTATAGTAAATGCATATTTTAAGATAAAGGCGGGAGAATGTATCTGCGGTACACTGTACCCTATTTTATTTTAGATATTGAATATTCCTAAAAGCTATTTGAAATGGCACTCTGTTAGAATATTTAATGGCACTCTGTTAGAATATTTAAAATAAATATCTTTAGAAACTAGGTACTGAAAGGTTCTTACCCCAATACGTTTTTGAAAATTGGATTATTTTAGAGGATAATTAACGTGGTCCTCGCTTCGATTTTTTAAATTTCCTTCATACCTAATCTATTTGGAGTATCCCCCTTTTAAATATTAAAAAATAATAATTGCATATCTCTAGAAGCCATTTAGAGTGATATTAGCCTCGGAAATTTTTTGAAAATAAAATGCCTTTAGCAACTATACGGGGTATCAAATATTTGAAAAGTGAATCCCTCTATAAGTTATATGAAGTTTGATACAAGGTCATATTACGCTTTGTATTACATTTTTTTTTTTAAGTTTCAGGGGGTAGGGGCCCTTGAATCCAATAAATACCCTCGCTACGGCCATGAGTATTTTAATCATATTGGCATTTATGTTTATTACTGTTACTGGAGTATTTGAGAATAATTGTGTGTAGATAATTATCCAATTAAAGCGGAGAGCTATAGAGTTCAGTTAAAGTGTATCCCATTCTCTAACGCTTAACATAAAATCTCCGAAGAGTCCTGTTACTGTTGTGGACACAAGAAGCTAACATGAGCATGTGTAACACTTGTCGACGTTTGAGCACCCCTTGTTAAAAGGGTGCTTCTCACGAGTTGTGAGATTACACTTTCCTCGCCGAATGGAAAACGTGTCGGGTAGTGTGTTTCGTTTATCGGAAAAGCTTTTCAACGAACATTCATCTCCTGGCACGCCACCTCAAAATACAAGAGGTCACTTTTACGGGACGTTCTTTACATCTTCTGTAAAACATGTTTGTATTCTTCTTTAGTAAAAGGATCGTGACACTTTGGAGTATAGGGCTAAGGTATTCAAGTTAAAGGTATTGCTAATGTGTTTGTGACCAAGTTATTAAATAATCTTCGTGATAGTGTCTTAGGGCCAGTTTAATAGTCAAATTTAGTACGCCTCAAGTGCGGCGATACACTAACTAAGTTCATGACAACACCTACCTAAACCAGAATGGAATGGGCCAGTTTACTATGCGAGAACGGCCCATTCCATTCTGGTTTAGGTAGGTGTCATCATGTACATAGTGTAGCGCTGCACTTGAGGCGTACTAGATTTGACTATGAAACTGGCCCATAGTCAGACTTTGTACTCCTCAAGTGTGGTGCTACACTAAATACAAGAGGGCACCTACTTAGACCAGAATCAAATGGGACAGTTTTGAATATGATACCAGCCCATACCATTCTGGTCTAAGTAGGTGTCGTCTTGTATTTAGTATAGAGCCGCATTTGAGTACATTTCCTCGTTCAGATACGCACATGGACAAATGCGCCAGCCTCGGGTTGTGCCTGGTTTTACGTTAACGGGAAGGCAGAGGATATAATTATTTTGGAAGGGTGTAATGAGATGCTTCCTCAAAAACGTTTTCCCTGTTTTACTCCCACACAAATGAAGGGTACACCTTCTCTAAGTGGTAGCCTTCTCACACTTGACTTATAAGTGAGAATATGTGGATAACCCAGTTGGGTAGTAATACATGGCACACGGAAGAAAAGATACAAGGCCACTTCACTACCTTACCATCAATAGTGACCTTGAACAATTTGTGTGTTACTCCTTAAGAAGCATCACAGGGTTAATATTTAATTTCAAATAGTTCTTATACCTTCATTCTTTCTTTTCCTCTTCGTTTCTTACTGCCCGTCCGGAATATCCACATATTTATTCACATTAAGAGGATAGAGTTGAGAAAGGTAAAGGTTAGATGACATGTTTTAAAGTCTTAATGGAGGGGGAATGGGAAACAAACTTTTAAAAAACCACACAGTACACTCAGCTAGGATTCAAACTCTGACCTTGTTCTCGGCAAACCATACTAGATGAGGTTGATGTTTAGTCCACCGGCCCTGACAGGTTAATACTCTGGTTGATCACCTTAACGCCAGGCCAACACACGGTAATATAGGGCCACCTGAAAGTGTTATGAGGTCTATTGAACCAGGGTCTAGTTTTTTCAGACCCTAGGTAGGAAACGTGAGTAAGCTCCCAGTGGCATGACCTGGATGATATAATATCTCCCTGTCCCGGGAGTGCGATCTGCAGGAACGAACTATGCAGAGTCATCTTTCACGTTATTACGCCATTTTAATATCTTTAATGGATCAAAAGATTATGAAAGGGCCGATGGTTACAACGTTTGAAAGAAACTGCTTCAAAGATAAATTAAATAAAAATACATAATTTTTATTTGAAATAAATTGGCTAGCTAAGTTCAACATAAAAAACAGTTTTTCTTTAACTGATTAAAAAATTATGAGTAGTAGTTTTTCACTTAATTTTCAGGGGAAATATCACTTATTTGAAATTTGATTCATTTCTGTCAAGTTGCACTCTTGAAGTAGTTCCACTAGTTACCCTCTTCAAGTAGTTTTCCTAATTTAGCTCTTGAATTAGTTCCACTTGTTGCCCTTTTGAATTAGTCCCACTAGTTGATCTCTTGAGGTAGTTCCCCTATTTGATCTCTTGAAGTAGTTCCACTAGTTGCACTCTTGAAGTAGTTCCACTAGTTGCACTCTTGAAGTAGTTTCACTAGTTGCATTCTTGAATTAGTTCCACTAGTTGATCTCTTGAAGTAGTTCCACTAGTTGCACTCTTGAAGTAGTTCCACTAGTTGCACTCTTGAAGTAGTTCCACTAGTTGCATTCTTGAAGTAGTTCCACTAGTTGCACTCTTGAAGTAGTTC
>CABFOW010002407.1:14677-79333 GCA_902141385.1 Timema californicum
ACTAGTTGCACTCTTGAAGTAGTTCCACTAGTTGCACTCTTGAAGTAGTTCCACTAGTTGCACTCTTGAAGTAGTTCCACTAGTTGCACTCTTGAAGTAGTTCTACTAGTTGCACTCTTGAAGTAGTTCCACTAGTTGCATTCTTGAATTAGTCCCACTAGTTGATCTCTTGAGGTAGTTCCCCTATTTGATCTCTTGAAGTAGTTCCACTAGTTTCACTCTTGAAGTAGTCCCACTAGTTTCTCTCTTGAAGTAGTTTTCCTAATTGAGCTCTTGAAGTAGTTACACTAGTTTCTATCTTGAAGTATTATTATTATTATTATTATTATTATTATCAGCACTGCGTCTTACTACCCGTTCGGGCTATACGCACTTACGCTAATGTGTAATGGTAGGGTGATTGTGAAATGAAATGGAGGACCTAACAGTTTAACGTGGAATCCGAACCACGGTGGAGACCTGGCATTATCTTGAAGTAGTTTTCCTAATTGAGCTCTTGAAGTAGTTACACTAGTTTCTCTCTTGAAGTAGTTTTCCTGATTGAGCTTTTGAAGTAGTTCCACTAATTGATCTCATTAAGTAATTCCACTATCTACTATTATAGTTTGTTGAACTGAATTCTACTCCAAGTGTTTATAGAATATTCATACTCTGCATGAACAATAATTACACGTGAACATTTAGGACCCGGAACAATATCAGTATTGAATCGTGGCTGCCCGTAAGATGTATATAGTAGTCTATAAATGCTTGGAGCTATATAGTTACAAGTATCATTTTTACCTCCACTTAAACAGAAAGGTTGTAATTATCACTACCGTTCGCACTATGGACCTATCTTACAATCAGTACCATAGCGGAACCAGGGCAGGATTAATATTTTGTAAGCACCTGGCCCCATTAGTTTTATTTATAATGTTATGTAATTTGTTAATCTGTAGTATTAGCTTTCTTAATTTGACTAGTAGTCTATTTGTAAAAATACATATCTAGGCTATGTAAGTGTAAGCGCACATTAAAAAATATGTTTAAGGCTACCTGTAAGATTTTCACTAATCAAAGAAACCCTTTTTTCTAACTAATATGAATACAAACCAACCAAACCTTAACCCAGGTCACTTTATTATAGCTGCAATTTATCTTTGGATTTGAGATTGGAATTTATATTTTTTGTTCCCCAACTATTTGAATTATAAATAACGTGTCGATGAATTAAAATTATTACATAAATTATTATTTTTTATATAATTTTTATTTTCGATCAATTTCCAAGTTTAAAAAATGTTCGCACCTCTTGAGTGATGTGTCTACAATTTCACCAAATTTCAACTTTCAATTTTGTTGAGAAGTACTAAAACTTATCTGAAAAGTTATATATACATATTATATACAGACACCAATAAACTTTTATTTACCATATATATAAGTTTCCGAGATATAAGTAAATATATTTTATAGAGGTCCTTGAACTAGGAAATTGAATATTATTCTCTTTGGTGGACACGTATGCTTCTCTTTTCTTAAAACGTTTTTAAAAGTCTATATTATAATAATTTGTTCTCTTTGGCGGAGTGTGATACTCGTAGTCCATAATGTTTCTGCGACAACGTATATTACTTTACTGCAAATATCTTTCTAGTTTTAAGTAAATGTCTCCCTTTGTAGGCAAGAGAGCGAGAAAGTCTGTGCGGTGCCCCTTCATCTTCGTAATTAGGTCATCAATCTTGAGATTGATTTTCCGCAGCTCTCTTTTTGTGTCCATCGTGATCCGGGTTTTTTACATCTTTGTACCTTCTGCCAACATTGTTCATTATCTGATACATGTACTCCAGTCTTTGTCTTCCTCTTGAATTAATCTCTTCCACATCTCCTTCTGGAATCATCTTCGACAAGCTATTATGTATCATTAAATGGCTTTGCTGTATAACTTTACAAGTTTTTCTTTCTTCAGTTGATTTACTTATTACTTCTTTATTTAATACCTTCTCCATCCATGATATTTTCAATATTTTTCTGTAGCATCACGTTTCAAATGCTTATCTTTTAAATTTTATTTGCACCAATCATCCAAGTTTTACATCTGTAAAGCGCAATTCTCCATACTTATACCTTCCTGAGTTCCAAATGTATACTAATCGAGGTTAGTAACGTCATCTTGTTATGAAAAGCTTTATTACGCTATACCATTTATTTAAATCTATGAATATGATACTTGATGCTGCTACATCCATAACTAGAAGAATATTTCCATCTTATAAGCTAAGTGTGTTCTGATTTTGGTTCATCGCCTTAACTCCTAGTGGTAGTGACACGGGCAACGGTATACTGGCCGGCTCTATAGTAGAGATACTGGTTTGCAGGAATAGTGCAAGCGCGCTTATGGTATGACTCAGAAATGATTGTACATGTGGTATACTGGGACAAACTGGCGATAATTTGGACTATTAGAACGAGAAATGTGTGTTAAAGAAAATGGACTTTTAGAGGAAATTATTGGAAGGAAAATTGATAATCTGTATGTATGTGAAATCAAGCGGAAAGGGAAATATGTTTTGATTACAATAAATGGTATCCTGGTATTATGGTCAGGTGTGTATGAATGGGTTTGGGGAAGTTAGGGAGTAGGTTAATTCCTTAACACAACAGTTTTGTTGTTTTTGAGAATAAACGATTTGGTGTTATCTAGACTTCTATTGGTAGCCTACGTAAGAAAATAGGTACTAGTATAATTATGTTGGTTGCTGGTTATATTATGGTGGAAGGTGAAGATGAAAATGTGAAAGTGGAGTTTGGAATGAGCTCAATGAAGTCTTGAATGCATGTGAACCAGGGGAAATAATTATTTTGTTAGGATATATGAATAGATAGGTGGGTACTCATGGAGAGAATTCAGAAAGAGTGTTAGGAAGATATGGTAATAACAGGGTAAACAAGGATGGTAATGAATTAATGAGTCTTTGTTTAAAAAAAGTTTTATTTGTGTTGAATACATGGTTCAATCACTAATATATTCACTTGTATACATGACAAAGGAGTGATTCAAGAACGATGATTGATTTTGTGGTGTATGATGAAAGACTCATAAGTTTAATAAATCATACTAGGGCTGTTCGGGGAGCTGGATGAGGAACGGATCACTTCCTTGTGATATCAGTAATAGAAATATGTAGCAATTTTGTGAGGAGGTGGTGAGCTGTGCGTGCCTGGAATGGCCCACGGCTTCTTTTATTTATTGTTAGTATCCGGCGTCCTTAAGACGCTATAGGGCTTGTCGTTCCGCCCTTCATGATTTTAAAAATTTATGGCTTATCTTTTTGTTTTTATGTGAATCTAGGATCGCCTAAAACTATAACATTCCTAATTAGGATTATAACTCTTTATCTGATATGCTGTTCAACATTTTAGAAAACAATTTAAGTTAATCTTTCATAAGGAGTGGAGAATTAGTGAAAGTTAAGACGTAGATATTATCTTAATAATTAATGATTAATGAAGGTATGGGTTTAAATTGGTTGATAATTATAGTATATTTGGTATAATTATATTGTAATTAATCTTTAGAGGATGTTAGTGTACTTGGTATTACATATATACACTAAAACGTGTACTGTAATACGAGTCAAATAAGATGAGCTAATAACATGATATACTAAACTATTGATTTACAATTATTTAAAATACAAGCTAAATAATTATAATAGTAACAACTAGTTTATAAGGTAGTTAAAATATAATATGTAGATATGAGTCAAGTGGAAATGAACCAATAAAATGATACGACGCACTAAGATTGGCCAACTATTTGGAGTGATAGTAAAAATCGAACACATATAACATTAATGAGCTAGTTTTAAAAGGAGATTAAAATGATAACAATTTAAAACAACAAGTTAAATATGTTACATAAAATGTATGTGTAGTTTGAATTGAAACCTGCTATGGCTCAAGAAATTTTCAAAAAGTTAACTTTAGTTTTTAACGGTTATCCAAAGAACATTACAGTGCTGACAGCTTAATAAGAGGTGTAGTTGATATACCAAGGTGTACATAGTATATTATTATTATTATTATTTAGCCCCACGTCTTACTACCCATTCGGGCTATACGCTTTAAGTACTAATTACGCTAATTGATTGGGAAATGGGAAGGTTGAATTATAGGAAGTGAGCCCGCATTTGCGTGGAGGGAGAGTAGAAAACCATTTAGGAAAAACCACTCCCAGTTCACCTGAGCGAGATTCGAACCTCAATCTCCCCGTTCTCAGCAGTCGAGCAGCTCAACACATGTTGGGTTGGAAAATGATGAAAAATATATCCGAAAAAACTGACAATTTGGAGAGATAGATGGATAGGAATCAGGAAGAGAAAACGATTCTAATCTTATCGACACCAGCTCGAACGGGCCTTTTATCTACGTTGGAGGGTAGAGTAGGAAAGAATGAATTTAAAGAATTTGGATGTTCTTAGGCAAATATTGTACAGTGTTGATTAATATTTGGTTGGATGAGTGTAATTGTTCGTTGAGAATTGTTTTTTTGTGAAGAATAGCTGCATGAATGAAACATTTTTCAGCTGTGTGTAATTTGGTTTCTTTGTGAGCAAATTTTAGAGGCTTCATACATTATTGTTCAATGGGTTTTGGTTGATGGTTTGAATATTTTTTTGATGTTTGGCAAATTTTGATTTTGTTCTATTAAATTTAAAATAAGAAATATACTCTTTGTAACGAGTTTTGTAGTTTCAACCAGTTTACCTATGTAAACGCTGTTGCACTCGCAGGTAAGTTGATAAATAACGTTTTTCTTATATTTATCACATGTAATTAAGTTGCTATTATTGAGGTTCTTCTTAATATTATTATTGGTTGTGAAAGCGATATTATGATTGTGTTTTTTGATGATGTTGGTGATGCGATGGGTTTCAACCAATTTAAACCCATACTTTCATTAATTATTAAGATAATATCTAAGTCTTAACTTTTACTGCCATGCTATTGTTTTAGTTCCACTGGATCTAAGTCAGGATATTTGACTACTAATATTCATATTAACTGAGTCTTGTGTGCTCGTAGTATATTTATTGTTAAATATATCTATGTAACTCTATGGTTTAGTTACTAAAACAGATAACTTCTAAAACACCAGTTATAACTTATTAAATGTGATTAAATTTTATGTTCCACAGTATATATATATATATATATACACGACTGTATTTGCACCTAAATTCTGACTAAGTTATTCTAGTTTAGATAGGCCTGCAGGTATTGGTGAAGTTTCTAGATACCGGTATGTCTATTGTTGTTAGTATAATATTAGAGCTGGATTGTTCTTATGGGAGTTAGTGCCACCTCGCTTTGTTTTAACCTAAAAGACAGGTAGGTACGCGTTTGTACCTTAAAAATAAACATGTGTTTATGACTAATCTAAGACCAATTAGTAAGTTTCATTGTTTATAATCCTAAGGGAGGCAGCTGCCCTAATCGATCTTGTTTACTTTAATGCTAGCAATTTATCTACTGCCATCCGTTGAATATAATTACTGTAACATATATTTTTGGTATTTTCTCTTTAATAAACTTATGTTTTCATTTGAATCACTATAGTTACATGTGAACCCTTATCCTTAATACAGTTAGATTCCTGATAGGCTTAGATGTACCGTTCCAACATGCTCCCAAGGGATATTGTCTATATAAAAAATGTTAATTTTTGAAACAATACAATTTAAAAAAATATGTATCATTTTACCATTTGCTGGAAAATAATTATTTCCAAGCCTAACATTTAAAATAGTTGTGGGCGTTCATTTGGTTTCACTTATATGAGCGCTTTTAAACCAGAGAAAAAGTAACACAGGCCCCCCCCCCCTACCAAGACGGTTATTAGTGTTACCTTTTTTATTTAAGATAGGCGTGCGTGGATGATTTTTAGTTCGGATGATAGTACTCGGCTGATCGTTGGCTTTTGCGAGCATGAAACGATTTTACTACCGGCCGATCGGTACCATCGCGCATGAAGGTTGGGCCGCCAGATCATATATAACAGCTCAAGAATAGATTACATAGGACTAGCATGTATTTTTTCTCTTCCTCTGAGAGTTAGTTAGCATAAAAGTACAAAAATGTTACTGGGTACATCCATTTATAAGTGCATGACTAATTATTATTATTATTATTATTATTATTATTATTACCGCGTCTTACTCCCCGTTCGGGTTATACGCATTTACGCTAACGTGTAATGGTAGGGTGATTGTGATATGAAATGAAGGACCTACAGTTTAACGCGGAATCCGAACCACGGTGGAGGTCTGGCTATTCCCCACATTCACAAGATGTCTTGTCAGAGGTGAAGGAAGGGTTTGGTAATCAGATAAATCTGTCATGACTAATTAAAGGACGATTATGCAAAACACTCGGAGATTTTAAATCACATCCACAAAATTTCAATTACATCAGAATTTAAATTAATAGTTTCAAGAAAGTGCTTGAGTAATCTTTTGTAACATATCAAAGCCTCGTTCATGAATGTATTCCAAGTGAAAGTAAACTTTTACTGACTTTAAGGTGAGTAATAAATAAGTGAAAGAATTTTATAATAATCACATGTTTATTACGAAATTAGAATTGGGTTATGGGCACATCCTTCGCATTCTACAGACCTACATCTAGTATTTCTTCTTCCATGCTACCTGGAGACTCTAGCCATGGATAGTGGACTCAGATAATGGTGAAACCGAAGGCACAGACACTTGTTGGATATCATACAAAATATCGCCAGATGATATCGGAGATATTTGGTTGTAATCTGATTCTTCTGCTATAACACTGTAAGCTATATTGATATGCTTGTGATTCCGACCTGGAGGAATATTGGTAGACATTGTTATTATATCTAAGAGCAATCTCATAGTTTAGTTTTGTTGAATACTATATATTTCTATGAACGGGTGGTAAAGAATAAGATCTTACAATTCTCTGCTGCACTTATTGGCTTTCGATATTGCTGCGTATTTGCAAACACTACATTTTAGCTTTTAATTTTTTGAGACTATTCATCCGTATGAACGAAGGTACCAGTGTTAAAATATTTTTTTTACCTACATCTACCGCCTTCTTTACTTTCTCCTCTAAGATTTACAATAGTCTTTCCTCATAAATTTTACTCGAACCCGTTTTTTTTCTCTTATTTCTTAGAACCGAAGTGTGTACAAGAGTATGTGGAGTGTTTGTGAGTGGAGTTGGAGAAACTGTAGATAGCGAATCGTCATTAGAGGTGCTAGTTGTAAAAGTTTGTTGTTGTTTATCCACTGGAGGATGTCGCTTATAGTAATTCTTTCAGCCAACGTGGGCAGTAGAAAGAGCAACAGATCAAAAAATCCATACTTCTTCTGTTTCTTAGTAGCTTAGCTAGACTTGTTGTCTCTTTGTGCATTGAATTATTTTTTATATGAAGTTTTTATTATCTTCTAGCATTTTTTAATTTACGTACTTGGTAAAAAATAAATTGTAAATCTCTTTTTATTTATGGACATACATTTATAAATAGTATACTTAAGGGTTCTAATAATAAATTTAATTATTAATCCCACACATATTTATCAACGGGTAACAGATATCAATCTCTGCGTTACGAATTCCTACTCAGCACTACCACCGTATGAGAAATGGTGAGAGATATAATTATGTGATAAATTGTGGAAATGTCTTTAGCCAATTTACATTAGAGAAAAAATGACAGATGATCGAATGAAGAAAATAAACGATTTTTTTGAACGAACCACCTTCCCAAATTGCATATGAGCTCTAGACAGAAAGCACAAGAGATCAAAGAAACCAACTCAAACTTGATCACTATACTATTATTATTATTATAAGCAATATTGTTCAATTGTGTTAATGGTAATAATGGTAGATAGTAACTATTGTTTTTCAGTCATATATATAGGAGCGTATGGATGTGCCAGTGATTCGCAAATATTCATAAATACCAACTTTGCAATAAGACTTGAACCAAATCTGTTACATATTTCAAATAAAAGGCATTTACCAGGTGACACGGATGTAACTCCGATGGCATTTGTCTTGGTTGGCGACGAAGCCCACTATCTTCCAATTTCACATGATTGTTAGGCTAATACCTACTCATTCTTTTAATTATAAATACATATATAATAATACAATCATTATAAATTACATAAAAATACAGTATAAGAATAATTAAAGATAAAAAGTATGTAGAAATTTGGGTTTTCGCTTCTGTAGATATTTCCCCCCATCCCGTGACCGTAATTTAACAAGTTTCAAGCCAAACACTTCTTCCATTGATGTTTAAGGGAGTGGGAGGCAGCTACCTCCACAAAAAATATCTATCCTCACAAGTACTCTCCTACAGTAAAAATATCAAATCTTGCATATGTGGTTGGCTCTCACCATTTCGAGAGTAGCTCCTAAATATCCCATTTATTGTTATCAAATGAGGAATATATTAATATAGTTAACAACCTTTATTTAAAAATTCATCTACACTCTAGATTTGCCAAGTACGGGGGGAACAAGGATCGAATCTCGGTTGGGTGAACTGGGGATTCCTAAATGGTTTTCCACTCTCCCTTCATGCAAATATGGGTTCCCTTCCTCTAAATTCAACCTCCCCAATTCCAAACCCATTAGCGTAATTTGTACTTAAGCGTATTACTCGAACGGGTAGTAATACATGTTGCTACAAATAAAAAAGATACCCTCTAAATCAGTGGTTCCTAGCCTTGTATCGCTCGCGTACCCCTTGGCACCCCTTTTCCATGAATTGTGTCCATAAGTATAGAAATGTTTGATTATAACAGTAGCAGTTATTCATAACAGTCACTGATCTGGCGGTCTAGGTGTAAGGTGTCAGACTTCTGTGCTGCGGGTCCGGGGTTCAATCCTCGGTCTCGGCACAGATTTATCTGATTGCCAAACTCTTCCTTCACCTCTGACAAGACATCTTGTGAATGTGGGGAATATCAGGCCTCTACCGTGGTTCGGATCTCACGTTAAACTGTAGCTCCTCCATTTCATCTCACAATCATCCTAACACTACACATTAGCGTAAGTGCGTATAACGCGAACGGGCAGTAAGACACGGTGATAATAATAATAATAGTTATAATAAGGTGAATAAATAGTTTATATATATATATATATACACACACACACACACACACATATATATATATATATATATATATATATATATATATAAAGCACCGCACCTCGCCATATTGTTGAGTTAATTTCATAGCTTTTAACTGATATTTGTCTCTCACTGCTGGCAAATGTAGCTCTTTCCACCAGTATGAAAATGTTATTGGGCCAATACGTAACGCGTCCTCTTACTAAGCTAATTGTTTGATATCTGCTGGGTCGTAAAATTGATCATATTTTGAAGAATTTGCGATCTCAAGTTCTGTCTTAGGATTGTGCTAGTTTGTAAATCGTGTGCATACATAGCCACATTTCAGTGTAGATATTCAGAAAGTGCATGTTGTATCTCTAATCATGTTTTTTTAAATGTTTGTAGGCCATGTGCTAATATAACCAATTTTTAGGATGTTTAGAAAGTGCACGAATAACACTCCAATTGATATTTTAAAAATATAGAAAATCATCATAGTATAAAATTAGTCACACATTTTTTTTTCCCAACCACCTAGCAATAATCAATAGGCATATGATAGTTATATTTTCTTCAAACGCAGATTTAAAACTACTTCATTTTTACTAGAAGAATAAAACTGTTTTCTAAGTACTGTACTCGTATATTAGAAATAGGAACAAAGAAGTTTATTCAATGTAGCCTGTTTATTCAAACACTTGGTGAACCCAAACTTCAGGTAGAAGAGGCTGGCCGGTCCTGCTTTGTTTGTCTTTCAGAAATACACACAACCATTCTACCAAAAGAGTGACACAAGCCAGGGTAAGGAACATAATAGAGAGGTGGGGGTATTTTCTCTCCTCAAGCAGGTACTCAGTTCGAGAAGGAAAATAAGACCTAAAAGGAAATTAGGTCTTCTATTCTGCCGCACCTTAATTAGTGAAAACTAGTTATTGTTGACGTTTTTGTTTTGTATATCATTTCCACGAATTGATCATTTGCGGCCGGTTTTGAAGGTTTTCATTCCCTTCACGCCTTTTTCTTTGTTATAGAGATTTCCCTCCCTTCCACCTCTTCTAAAATAAATTCGTAAAACAGTCATATTGACAAGTTTTGTTGCAAACTTTCTAACTAAAATGCTGCTTTTAAACCAACTCTCGCTGAATCTAAATTCATAATAATATTAGGGTGCTTACTAATTTATTTGTATCTTTCTGGGCCTATACTTTTAAGTTGTTGATTTTTTGGTAATTAATTTAGTGTTCTCGGCCTTTGAATTTTCTTAGGCCTTTGTTACAAAAAATAATCATCTTTTTAGTTTGTTTTTAAAGAGTTTGGGGTCTATTGCTTATTATGTCCACTCATTAGATTAATTAGTTAATTATTTTATGGTTAATTGTCTTTGGAAAAAATATCACGTCATGAACGATCCTTCCATATTAATTGTATTTATTCTTTCTTGAAAAGTTTATTTAAGTATCCTTATGCTCAGCTCATTTATAAAACTATATTTGTTCTGTTTAACGACTGTTGACTGAAGTGTTGGCTACCAGTTTGAAACAACACAACGTCCAATGAGCGACAGTTTGTGCGGTCGCAACTGTTTGATCTGCGCCTTGCTGGGTAGATGACTCGTCCACTCTTAACAAACATTTCCCTTCTTTGAAATAATGAGTCACCTCATACACGTGTTTACAGCGGGCTGCTTTGTTATTTGAAGACTATATTATTAACGTTTTGTTATTTATTCGTTTATTCAATACTTGGTGATGAAGCTGATTGATCCTCGTTGGAAGTTTGTTTTATTCCACCTTCCAAGAGTATTTGGCTGTTGAAAACTTAGGCTAACACATTTCTTTCGAGGGTAGTAGATGTTACATTGACAGGTTTGAGTGTTTTCAAGGAATTATTACCTTCAACACTGGCTATTGACTGACTAGTCTAAGAAGTGTAGTCGAGAGGATTAGGAAAATACAATCAAACGTCGTGTTATAATCTAATACTGTCAATGTAACAAATAGTAATAGTAGTATACTGATAAAATAATACAAATAATTTTGTAAACAGTTATTTATATTTGCTGAATTTTTCTTTATAAATAATTTCTAAAAGTTTATTCTTATTATAGCAAACTATTTAATCAACTAATCCCCTAATTAACTAACTAACAAAAATGTGACCTGGTGGTCTAGGGGTAAAGTGTCGGACTTCTGTGCTGAGGTTCGGTGTTCAATCCTCGGTCCCGGCACAGATTTATCTGATTACCAAATCCTTCCCTCACCTCTGAAAATACTTGTATTAATCACAACTTGTGAATGTGTGTAATGCCAGGCCTCCACCGTGGTTCGGATTACACGTTAAACTGTAGGGCCTTCCATTTCATCTCACATTCACGCTACCATTACACATTAGCTTAAGGGCGTAAAACCCGAACGGTTAGTAAATCGCGGTAATAATAACAAACTATATATTTGATTAACTAGTTGTCTTTATTATTAAATAATTATTTAACTATTTTAGAAATATTTTATAAATTTATCCATCTAATTAATTAAATAAATATGTTATTATACAGCTTCATATCTAAACATATATATGACATAATACAGTTACATCTGTCTAACCCAATATTTTAATAATACCATAACAGCTATAATTTATATATGGGAGATGAGCATTATTATAATAGAACACCTATTAAACTAACTTTTAAAAAAGAGGCACAACTAAATAAATTTTCAAGTTTAAAACACAATTATAAGAATTCACTAAGAATTAATGTATAGTAAATATGTATTAAAAAGTTGAGAAGTTTATGTGAAAATAATGAAAGTTTTGAGGTAGTTAGAATGTACTCATTTTAAACAATACACAATAAAAAGTCAAATCAGTCCATGTTATGCCATGTTAATAATATTTAAGATTAAGATTTCCTCTGTTGATAGGTTCTTAGAGAGCGGTCCAAATGCATGTGAAGGTCAGCTCTCCAACAATTTTAGTAAATTGTGCTTGAATACAAACCAAATGTGTACCAGACTCGGTAACTAGGTTGTAAAAATGTTGTTCCACCGGATTATTTCGGATCCATCCGTTTACACTACCACAACTGAGTGGTTAGAAAACAACACAGCTGTGCTGGCTATGTTTATGTTAAAACGATGAACATGTAATTAATCATTGGGGAAACATTTCAATCCTGAGCCAAGTTGATCTGGAAGGACTTAGTTCAATCCGAGGCTCAGAACATCTAAAAAATATATTTATTAATTATTTATGGATTTGGCTAGTTATTACAGTATATGGAACTAGGGAAGGGGGTTTAATATTAGTAATTAATATAATAATAATAATAATAATAATAATAATAATATTGTCCTGATTTGGGTGAAGTTAGGGCTAGCATCTTTTAATACACTTAATCACTCTATAATAATAATAATCATAATAATAATAATAATAATAATAATTTCAATTTCCTTTATTATAGTGCTGGCCAACAGTCGTAGGACCTATACAGTAGCCACATGACTTCTTTGGTGCTGACTGACAGCTTTGAAAAGTTACCAGAGCAAATTAGGTATCCCTACGCCGAACCAAATGATCCGCAAAAACATGTGTTTAGCAGCCATACCTTCTGACAGTCAAAATTTAGGTATATACCTAAATGTTGAGTGTCAGAAGTCAGCTGTGAGCTGTCAGTCAGCACCAAAGAAGCCATGGGGCTACTGTAACAGGCCAGCACTGAAAGTACACAAGTATCATACAAATCCATATATTCACACAAGAAAATAAGATAAACAAAAATGGCTAAATAATGTTATATAATAATTAATAGTTACAAAAGAAAGTAATTAATAATGATAATAATAAAAAATAGCAATATATCAAAAAACTAAAGAGTGGTTAAAAGCAGTAGCAATATGCAAAAACTAAATCAGAATAATTTAAAATTTAGATATTATAGGCAGAATCTCTTAATGATAAATTATTGATATGGGATTTCCTTAAATAACTCTCCGAGTTTAGATTTTCTTTTATGATAAAAGTCAAATTTGACAAATCTAGAATTGGTCCTATGGATACAACTAAAGACTACGCGAGAAGAAAGTTTGTAGCCCTAAGAGGTTTCGAATTCTGTCATAATCTTAATAAATCCAGTTACTAAAGTATTTATCATAGCACGTTTTCCAACCTAAGAGAGTCAGTTAAGTTAATGGAATTTCAAGCAACAGTAGCATATTCTAACTTAGATCTAACCAGGGTGTAGTACAGACATAAAAATGTCAACGTTTTTAAATCATGTCGTAATAAACTTAATAAGTCCAAGTAATTTCAATGACTGGGAAATTACATGGTCAACATGATAGTGGAAAAAAGTTGGTTATCTAGGATTACACCAAGATCATTAATATAAAGGGTGTGAACTATGTTTTCATTGCCCAATTTATAAGTAAAAAAGGAAGGATTAGTTCTCCTAGTAAAAGTGATAGAGTTGGTCTTAGATTTATTAATAAACATTCCATTTTCAAAAGACCCTAGTAGAATACCATTTACATCATAACATGTACATGTAACTCTATACAATCTGCAATGGATTTGATAATTTTAAATAATTTAACATAGTCAGCAAAGAGTAAATAACTAGATGAGTTCAAATATTTACCAATGTCATCAATAAACACATTAAATAGAAGAGGACCTAAATTAGAACCCTGTGGTATGCCAAAGGGGGCTAAAAATGTATTTGAGGTGTGTGTGTGTGAATCAATTTTAATAGGGAATGATCTTTCATGCAAATAAATGCTGAACCAATTTACATATGATTGAGAAAGGCCGAAATTACCAAGTTTAGAGAGAACAATACTATGCTGACATAAGTCAAATGCCTTAATTTGGTTAAAATAAATAGCATCAACATGACCTTGGGCAGAGACTTCAGGGGAAACATGTCCAATAATTCTACGAAATTATTGACAGTAGATTTAATTTTTATAAAGCCATGTTGATTATCTGAAAGTTTATTTTTAAGGTGGTGGAAAGTATGCTCATGTATGATTTTCTCGAATCCTAAGGAGAGAGTGTTTAAGAGGGACATTGGTCTATAATTACAAGTTTTGTTTTTGGCCCTTTTTTATAAATAGGTATAACTACAGATTGATTCCATTTAAGAGGAAAAGTTTCATTTGACTGGCTAATGTTAAATATATAGGCTAACAAAGGGCTAAAAATGCTGGCACAGCCTTTAAAAATAAAACTTGGAATTCCATCTGTCCCGGCACATCTAGAAGAACTCAATTTTTATAGCACTAGCAACATCCAAGGGTGTAATGTGGCAAGGATACAAAGGAGCACTCGTTTCAATAACGGGGCTGGGTAAGACAGGAAGGGCTGAACTATAAACGGAATGAAAGTAGCTCCCAAACTCATTAGAAATTAATACAGGATCAGAAATAATCCTTCCATTAATTTCTAGGTTAGACGGGGAAACTTTATTCACACGATTGTTTTTAACCAATTTACAAAATTCCTTGGGTTTGCATTTAATACTATTTTCAATTGAGTTCAATCCAATTGGTTCTGTCTATAATCAAAGTAGTTTTAACTAATTTACGAAAGTGGGGAAAATGTGAATAGAATAAACCATTTTTTGTTAGTTTAAACTTTTTGAAAAAAAAAATAGTTTTTTTTTCCTAATATAGTATTTAAGAGTAGAAGAAGTCAATTAGGATATTTGTATGAATTAAGAATGGTAATTTGAGGAATATGCGTTTCGATTTTAATAAAAATAATAATAATATAAACAAATCATAAAAATAGTAATAACAGTAATAATAACTATACTAATACTAATTATAGTAGTAATAATATTAATAATAATAGTGTATATTTAACACTTATGTGCTATAATATGACGGATTAAAAATATTTATTCTGTACAGAAATAATTTTAAAATGTGGATCAAACAGCTCTTCAAATAAATGTACGATTATGGACTCATTTAAATTAAACAAATGAGGAAAGTAGAAATAAATAAAGGTAAAATAAAAAGAACTTACGTTTAGAAAATGTTCGTTGGCTCTCATAAATATTCGCAGAACAAATGAGCAACCCTTCCCTTCTAGGTATCGTAGACTTTTTCTGTAAGGATATTTATTGAATGTGTATTTTAAATACCTGAAGTTAGTACCGTTTTAATACAGGACAGTTTTTTAATTGAATCAGCTGTTTTTTTAACTTTAGTGCCTTAAACTCTTTCAAAATTTTAGATAAAACCACGCCTCATCACTTTTTTAGACAAAATAAATAAATTAATATTAAATTTAGACAAAAAATATAATATGCTATTATTTAAATATTTTTTCACACCGTTACTATAAGATTTAATAGTATGGATATTTAAACCATCTTACTTGCACCTTAGAGTAAAACAAGTCTTATCTATGTTTTATCATTACTCTAAAACAAATTTTATTTAATTTAAAATATAAATGAAAGCTTTCATTGCTGTTGATGATGTTCTTTAGTGCGAGAAATACTAGGAATAAAAGATGAAACTATGCAACGCAGATTTTAGAAACAATATATAGTCGATTTCTTTGTCTCGTTTTAACTGTGAGTGGCTGATAATTTTTCCTCAAAAGTGAAGACTTTTTTCCCCTCACTCGACACTCCCAAGTCTTCTTGCTCCCCAGTTTGTGACTCACTCACTATATTAACACCAGAAGGGAGTTTACTACCTTTTTCGGATATCCGGTCGTGGACTACTTCAGGGGGAGCGATCAACAAAGAACAGTCAGCAAACAAAACTTTCTCTTTCAGCATAGGAACATGGAACATAAGGATGATGAGAAGGGCTGGGGAACTGGAACATTTTAAAGCCCCTTTATTCTAGGGTTAATACAGTTTAAAATAGAAATGTGTGGCGTGGTGTCAACATTGCAGGTTTAAGTGAAGTCCGGTGGTAAGATAAAGGTGAAATAATTTCTGGAAATTACACATGGCTCTATTCAGGTAAAAAGAGTAGTGGCAATAGGGATGAAAAATGAAGTAGTGAAAAGTGTTACTAAAGTGATGTGTTTAAGTGATAATTTAGTGTTTCTGAAACTAAAAGCTGAACCAGTGGATATTTGGGCAGTACAAATGTGCGTGTTAGCAACTGGCCACAATTATGTCAAGGTAAAAGAAATATACTATTACATTGAAGTAATCCTTCAAGATGAAGGAGGAGGGAAGTTGAACACCATCATCAAACCTTCTCGGTAAAGATCCACACGATACAAAAGAAACTGCATCGCAATCAGGAGTGGTTCCAGAAATCTTAGGAAATATATAAACAAACCAACAATATATTTTATTAGAAGTAGAACTGAATCGGTTTAGTAAAATTATAGACTCACAATTTGTAAAATGTATATTTCTTATTTTATTGGAATAATTAATGTGAGTGAATATGCTGTTCATTCATTTATTTAGATGAGAGGTAGCATAAAACATAATTAAATGTAAGAGGTATTTAACGTCCATTAAAAAAAATCATGAATTACAAACTAGCTTAACCCCAGAAAAAGCACAACTCCTATTCCATGTGAGTATATATATTCTTATAGTTCTCCGAGATAGAATAGAAATTGCTCATTTCACCGAATAGCAACAAAAGTATGTTATATTATATGTCTAGCTATAATGCCTAGTACAGTGATTCCCAAACTGTACTCTGTAGTAGCCTGTGACACATTGACTTGCTTACAGGAGCGCCGCGGAATATTCCAATATTTTTAATGAAATGACTGCCCACGTGGTTTTAAAATAGGATCAACGATGAGTTGATGCGATGCTAGGAAGGACATCTAATGAACGCTATATAAACCAATAGCTGTTTAACTTCTAGAGAGTAATACTAGATGGCGTTTGAACTAAGAATTCTAATAGAGTCGTTTAATAACTCTAGATTGTTCTAGTATAAAACAATCGGGAAGAAAGTGTTTTCTCAGTCTTCTGCATGAACCGACATAGGTCTCTCAGTGCATACATTTCAATAATAGTGAATGGATTGTTCTAGTTATTCATCAACATTTCTCGGTAATTGATGTTATCTGTCACCACGGCCTTGATTTATTGAAGATTTAACCAAGTAAATGGTGTCTGTGGTAATTTAGTGGAGGTCTCGCTCAGCGAAATATCAGCTCAGTTAAATATCCGCTCATACTGCCAAGAAAGTAGACCCTCCCAACAAAACATTAGTAAAAAATGGATCTGAAATATCAGCTCACAACCTCCATTTGATCAAAGGTGTTTCTAAGTTAACCTTTTAATATATCGGGTGTTCCAGTTATGTTAGGCCTTGGTTGTTGTAAGAAACTCTATATTGCACCCTACAAAAGTCACAGCAGAAATGAAATGAAATAAATAGTTGGTGGTGAAGAGGTGAGATTGGAATTTGGGGGCATTTCTCTCAACGGTGAGTCATACGCAGGTGCACTACTTGACCATGGTCTTCCAGGTATTTGGGAAAGCCAAGCCGGCTGAGCCCAAATTTCACAACATTCCATTTGAGCGGGAATTTCACTGAACTCCCTTTTAATGCATTCGTTGTGATACGTAAACTTTTAAAAGTTGTTCTTATTTTACTAAATATTGACAAATTTTACTAATCATTAATAAGCATTGTAGAAGAGAAACTAAAGAGGAAGGAAACACATACTAGTGGTGGGTGTGTGAAGAAGCGGAAATTTCGTAAATATGACGACAGTTATTTGGATTTTGTCATTACATTAACAGATGTCAACAATGAAGATACACCGCAGTGTTTACTGTTTATGAAAGTTTTGGCACCAGAGCCCATGCTTCCAAGTAACCAATCATCGATAAATGGTTGGTAGACCTCGCGACTTTTCACCAGAAAGTTAAAATAATCAAAACAACAAAAGGTGCATATCTCAGGCGGTGTCAATACCAAGCAGTGCTATGTTGCATCATACAAGGTGATAAACGGCCATCATGGAGGATTGCAGTTATTTATTCGAAGCAAAACTCCTTCTTTACTGTGAACACAGTGTATCATTCGCATAGAAGCACTCGCATGAAAGCATCTGAGTTTGCCACTGAATGAATATGGTCTTAGAGTGTGTGGTGATAGTGGTAAACTTTATAAAAACTCGACTAATGAAAGCAAGGTTTATCAAAATATTGTGTAAGGACATTTGGGCCAAATACACTTCTTTGTTGTACTACTTCCCTTCGCGATAGCTCTGTCGTGGAAATGTATTATCCCGTAAGTTTGAATTATGGAAAGAATTTTAAACTTTTCTTGAAAATGAAAAACATGAGTTGGCCAAACACTTTGTGGAAACAGATTTTTTGGTAAAACTAGCATTCTTATATGATATATTTTAAAAGTTAAATGTGTTGAATCTCTCTCTGCAGTGAGGAAACATATATATTTTAAAATTAATCTAGAATATTTCAGCTTTAAAAAAAAATACAGTTATGGAGAAGAAAAATGGAGGAATATGATGGAAAATATTATTTTCCCTTGTCACATCAGTTTGTGATCTCTATTGAAATTGATTTCTCTCGCAGCATAAAATTGTGTTTGAAGAGCACCTATCACATCTTATCAACTGGTTTGAAAAATACTTTTGTAGCATTTATAAAAGCTAAAACGTTCTAAATCACTGGACACTATATTGGTTCAAGTCGTATCCCACCACAACTACAGAAGTGATATCGAAAGCTTACTAATGACTCATTTTCTTCTGTGTACGTCCCGAGCTCTCCCTGTCCTCTAGTAGCAACTGACCATCACGCACTTGTTGATTAAACTGGAGGCGCGAGGCCAAGAGGTGCATCAACTTCGGATATTCACAGAGGATGCCGGGAAGAAAAATGTGTGACATCTACAGCGCTAAAATGTTGCGCGGGATATGAGAATAACTGTTCTGGAATCGTCCAGATGCTGCTCATCACATGTTTCCCATACATGATTACCTCTTCCCTCTCGTTTGTTGTCCATCCATCTCTTATGTGTGGCTCCTATCACCCCCTCCCCCTTTTGAGCCACAGATTGGCAAACAAATACTTCCAGTAGAGCAGTGGTCAAGCCACTCTTGGCAGGATAACCATCCGGGAAACATCTAGGTGTCAAATATAGAATGTAAGCTTCAAAATTACTTTTCAGACTTTATAATGCAAAATTTCTTTTCGGCTATTTACTATGGATTTAACTTCAAAACCTTTTGTTACATTGTTTTGTTTTTCTTAAAATTCTATTATACAATCGTCTAGTTATGGGAAATATTTAAGAAATTTAAATTTAAAGTTTATTTGTTTAACTTGTTTAAATCATTGATATTATGAAGTCATGTAGGTTTTACAAGTATTTAAGACATTTAAATTTAAAAAGTTGTTCTTTTGGTGCTATGTTTATTTTTGTTTAGTGGCGATGTCATTTATACATGGGAAATTTATAATATTTTCCTTTTACATATTAAGTTAATATAATAATTTAGATATGAGATACATTTATTAAATTAAAATAAATATATTCGCTTGGTGCTATTTTTATTATGATAATACTACTATGTCCGTTAGGCAAAGAAAATTAATATACATATATTTACATCATAAATTCTACCTTACTCAGTAGCTTTTATATTGTTGTTATTTGAAGTAATGGTGAGGTTACGTCCATGATTTATGAAATTGTGAGTCCTTTTTGAGTCCCTATTATACGAGAATATAACTATGTCTTATAGTGGGAATCCATCAGACTATTTGTATTATTTAGTTAGAGTCCATCTGACTATTGAATTCTCATCATTTTGATATTATCCAAGTATTATAATAACACAAAGGTTTATTATTGTGAGTCCTTTGGACGAGTAAATTATTGTTTTTTATGAAGCCTTTTTTGAAATTATTGATAGTTTTAATTATGTTGGATGATATATATATCTATTTGTTAGTGATCAAATAAAATTATTCTAATCCCGTTATCTGGAAATGTGTTTACTTATATTCAGGTTTTATTTTATTATCATACCATCCTGGAGATAACCTTATTTTCTAGTTACGCTACTACTGAGTGGGTTTGTATATCATGATTGTATATATTACTTCATAATATATGTTTTTGGAGGTTCTATCTGCTCACTCTTCATTTCTCTTTTCTTTATCAATTTACCTTGTCACTTGTATGCCCGCTTTGGTCCTGGAAGGGAAATAGGGGCTACACTTTCAAGAAGATGATATTGATAAATTCGCATGGATTCAAGACCTATTCAGGACCAAAGCTCCATCTGTATTTACTTCTGTAGAAGAGAAAATTTTATTGAGCTGTCTTGCGACAGTACACTGAGGACAAAATTCAACAACATGTGACTGACTATTGGATATCAGTAGAAAAATAATATCCGCTGCTAAATGGTAAAGTTCAGCGATTATTAATTCCATTTGCGACACATTTCTGCGAAGCTGGGTTTGCAGTGCACGATCACTGTGATAAAAAGCAAATATCTTTCGAAAATCAAAGTGGAACAGGAAATGTGAATGGCTGTGTCCAGTTTGATTCCAAGATTTGAGAAGATGTACAGTAAACAAAAAGCTCACCCGTCCCACTAATTGCGATGTATTTATTCAAAGATTTGATTATTCAAAATATGTACCTATAATTTTTACATAAATGGTTTGTGAATTTTAAATACGCGCAAATGTTAGGTACTTATATGTTATGACTTTGGGCACCGTGAAAAAATCCTTACACACCAAGGGTGCCGTGAACTAAAAATGTTTGGAAACAACTTGTCTAGTGTATGATTATGTGAGTTTAGTGAAATAAAGTCGCATTCACTCCTATTGGAGGGATGGTCTGGATACTGTTCTATTTGTCTGTACTTTAATCTAAGTATGATACTGCCCCGAATGTTCTGTCCCACACTACTCTATCCTCCCACCCTCTGCGGCTGTCCAACCCCTAACTCTCCCTTAAGTGTACCAAACGCTGCTGTACAAAAGCTACCTTTCGTCGCCTCATGCGTACAATCTTTATATTTCGAAGGAAGAATGAACTAAAAGAACCAAAAAACAAATACTTTAAATAGATTTATTTTTAATAAAGATTGTTGTACACTTGTTGATACATTGATAAGGCCATGTATATAATACACTCGAACAATTGATCGGTACAATCCTTACCTGTACAACATTTATAATCTGAAAGACCATCTTCAAACCTACAATGTAAATATTCTCCTGCTAAAGAAGTAATATATCTCTACACATTCTCCATAAAGGGTATATTCACGTTGGAACTTGTAGCAGCATAGATTCAATATTTATGTATACAATGAAACGTGTTTGTCTTTTTACACACTTGAAAGTTAGAAACCTCTCCTGTACCTTCACAAGTGTGATCGTAATACATCTTTCCATTTATTTCTAGAGTTTGATTTCTGTAAAGAAACTTGTCAGACATCGATCACAGTAGTACCGTCGACCTGTGTGTCCTGATGGTAGCCATAGGCTTACTAACCGAGAAAGGCTCATATTTGCACTAAAATGATTACTGCCCGTCTCATGAACGCGTAAAATAAACAAATGAGCACGCTTACCACGTGCCTCAGATCCTACATAAAGAGTTATGATAACATTTTTTTCTCCCGTTCGTACCAGTTTCTGCTGTGTCAGTATAGTTCTCGCTACCTTCATATTTTCCATTATAAACACGAACTGAGATTGCTTTGTTTCTCAAACCGTTGCGTGTTCCTTTCATTTGGTAGAGGTATAAGTTTAATTTGTCATCATAATATGGGGAGGGGTACACACTCTCTGGTTTTCTAACTTTTCTCGGTTCAAATAAACACGCCATGCCGATATTGGAAATCATACATTTTCACGCTTTGTACGGTATTTTAACTAACGCTTTTCGAGTGGCTATAGTTTTAAGGACTTGAGCCCTTTCCCCTATTTTGAAAGCAGCATGTCTTGAGATGTTAGTCCTCAATTTGTTGGAGCTATAGTAGCTCCAAACGGAGCATTACAATACATATCGTTCGATCTTTAACAGAATCTGATAGTTGACGTGATATTGAAAAACGTTCTTGAAAGTATTATTAAATAATTCCAGTAGCGAACGCTGAGTTAAAATATGCTTCTTCTAACCTTCCATAATCAGGATGCAGAAATTCGCAAGTGATCCCACAGTTCACATTAAGAGCGCACTCTATGCATGCCTATGAAACTAGTTCATTATATAACTCTTCGCACACAGCTAAGAACAGTACAGGGTACTAATATAGTAAATCTTTCCTCTTAGATAACGTTTTCATTTTATGAGAATAGTATCGAGAAATAAGACTTAAAAGATAATACTACTGGATCTATATAAATATATAGAACTGACAAAATTCCCCCTTTAGATTGTGCGAATGAGATTTAATTAGGGTAATTTGGTTGTCAAAGTCATTCGGTCTTGCTATCAGTAGGTTTGAAGTTTCAACCAAGCCAGGACTGTGTTCATATGAGTCTTAGAAATCTTGTCAGGTTGGCATCCAACATCACATCTTAGACATCTAAATATATGTTACTTATTTGTTGCGAAAGAGGTGAATGTATATATTCGAGTTCCAACTGAAAACTAAGTATTTATTATAAAGATTGTATCCTAAGTGAAACTTGCTCGTTTTGTCGGAGGCTCTGCCTTATTGTACCCATTTCCCTTAAGGCCCTGCCTACCCTCTCTGGCGGTGTGTTGAGCTTTCATCTCTCAAAATAGATGGCGTTGCTAACGTTATACAAACTGGTGAATTCCAGCCATCAGGTTGGCAGCATTACTGGTTTGTTTGAACAATTGGGAGGCTGGCTGACCAGTAATCAGAAGAGGCCGCAAGCAGACTTTTCCTAGAACTGATAGAGATAAGAAGTGTATTGCCGGCCCGTAAAGTGTGTAGGCGACCAAGTTGGACTAAACGTGGGGAGATAAAACGTCAAGATACAATCATATTCTCGAGCAGAAACATTATCCTATCCATCCCAGCCAGCTAGACGCTTCTGTATGGGGGTTCAAATCCCTGATGAGGGTATTTTGTGGAGATCTTATTCAAACGTTTCCTTCTACTCTCCCACGCAAATGTAGATACTTTTACTTAATTAATTCTGCCTGTTTAGGTATGAACTAATTACGCCAGTGAGTTATGAATAAATATGTTTCAATTTAAATTAAGTGTACCCGCATTCGCATCGAGAGTGGGAAAATATTTAGGAAATATCACCCGATCGTGATTGAGACACGATCTCCCAGTCATCGGCAGACTAGTCTATTGCGAGAGTGACGCCTTAGACCATGCGGCCACCAAAGTGGGATAGTACCAAGCCTAATGCCTAAAAATAACTAAACTATTAAAATAACATGACTTAGAAATCTTTAAAAATTACGTAAGCTAGAGAGGTGGGAGTGAACTTACGTGAGGGAGGGAGGATCTAAAATCATGTAAAAAAGCCTTACGTAATTTAAGGATGACCCCCTTGCAATAAAAACTATGGGCTATAGATACAAGGCATAGCAGCTGGGTGATGTTACAGAGCAGAGTAGAAACAAACTCAGGTCATTACTTTACAAATCACCTTTTTTAAAAAAGTATTGAACTATTTATTTTCAAATAAATATCTGGGGAGGGTAGTGATAAATAATACTGTATACTTATTTATCAGAGAAAAAAAATATCTAAGGAAAAATCACAGATGACTCATTTTTGAAGATTTTGTCATTAACTATAATAAATAACATATACCAGAGAGTATGTAGCTTACGACTTTATCATACCACTTTTTTGAGTTTATTACTAGGCAGATAAAATATTAAATAACTAAAATTTAATGTGCTAAATTTGGCCACTGTGCTTTGAATAATTTTTAAACTTTAAAGGCTAGAGAGGCAATAAAGTATTTAAAAAGCAGTTTCATTTCGAATACTAGAACAATTTTGACTATAGGTATATCTATTATTTTTATTACTGATATCACCGCGTCATACTACCTGTTCATGTTATACGCATATATGATCATCTAATTGGGTAGTAGGGGAATGCCAGGCCTCCGCCGTGGTTCGGATTCCGCGTTAAACTGTAGGTCCTTCATTTCATCTCACAATCACCCTGCCATTACACATTAGCGTAAGTGCGTATAACCCAAACGGGTAGTAAGACGTGGTGCTAATAATAATAATAATAATTGGGTAGTAATGAGGAAGGAAGCATTTGAGAGGTTATCTACCAGCATTTTTATTTTGGGAGATGGGGAAACAATTTATGAAAAACTACCCTCAGTGGACCCGACCAGGATTTGAACCCCAAGCTCTCCGCTATCAGCAGGTGAGAGTGACGCCTTAGACTATTCGGCCACTGAATTTGTCATCTGTTATTTAATACGGTGCTTACAGTTTTCAAACATCTATAGGATTGACACAAATTTCCAGTTTTAAATGTTTTTGGGAATAATTTGTCATCCTATTGGTAGATTTTAACTTCAGTAATATCTCCATGGTGTCAGCCTGCAAGCAGGCTATACCAATCGAGAGGCTGCTGTATGTTGGCGAAGATAGTGCCAACATTTTCTGGTAGAGGGTGTCATGTGGTCATCACAGCTAACCCTCCGCCTTCTATCTCAGTTTTCTAGACTGAAGCGTTACTTATTCATTCAAGTAGCTCCTCATTTGTCCTCACGAGTTTGATTTTGGTTCCGTTTCAGACCCACTGCTTCGCAGACAAAATTGGAAGCGCTGGGGATCGAACCCGGGACTTCAGGACGTGAAGTCAGTAAATCTGGCCACTATACCACACAGGTTGTTGGGTATCAACTACTTACTTACTTTGTGGCATTGGGAACACAAAATGGTTTAAATATATTTTATTTATCATCGACTCCATGTCATAGTCAAGAATGCTAAAGCGCTATGACTGAGCAATTGAAAAACTTTAACTTTCACAGTTACAAAAATTAAGATGAAAAAGAATAAGTTTAAAAATAAATAGATTTACTAAACAAAACCGATATAACAAAATCTAAGGTTTACAATAATATTAAGGGTTATACGTCTGAAGCTTGACGAAAACAATAAGTCTTTGAGAATTGTGATGTATTGACTGTAGCTACAAGGGCTGTGCAGGCGCCAGACTCCAGGTAGAAGTTTTTTTTTCTAAAAAGCAGAACAATTAAATAGTTACTAACTGAAGGTATTGAACAAGATATACATGTAAATTTTAATCAGTTTTGCTTGATTGGGTTTTCAAAATAATATCCTTTAAACATTTCAAATAATTATAAACAACAGAAAGATCTGTTGATAATAGCGGTTGATGGCTAAGAAACAGGTGTCAACAAAATAGTACTATGGCTGATCTTATTCCCTTTCGGTACTGCCAGAGCATTCAAAAGTACATAATATTCTAATAGCAATTACACTAAGAGCAACACACACAATAGGATCCAAACAACAGGCAAGAAAAATAGGTATTATTTGCTCGGACCCCACTTTGACTCTAGTGCAGGTTCCTGGTTTGCTCACCGAAACTAATACCGCATGAGAAGCGTGACTACTTGACCAACCCAAAATATAGATTTCCATTGACTCAACTGTTACATGGAAAACAAGACTGACAGCCTGGTTGAAGCCATCCAAAAAATTAAACAGATACACACGACGTTCACGGCGTCAGGAGAAATATTGCCTCAAAATAGGTTAATGGAACTTGTGGAAGTTTGCAAGTCTATGACTAAGACATTACAACTTTCTAAGCCAGGTGTTATAATTCAAGCACGTATGGCTGCCACCTTTGAATGATTTTCGTTTTAAATATGTGGCAACCAAATCCAAGGACTTCTTGAAATGGTGAGTAGATACCAAATCATCTTCTATTTAAATATATCTGGTTTGATTATATTATTTAGGATCAATTATTATTTTTACGAGAATTTGTAATATAGATGCACTTTACTATATTTTCTTGTAGACAGCATAGCAAGCGTATGTAAGTTCATCCGACATTTTCCAATGGCGATGGTTATGCGTTAACGTATTTTATTTATAAATATGATAATGTTAATCCTCTTCTTTGATATCAAATACAGAATTTATCAAAAGACAATATTTTTGACAACCACGTGTTTCAATTTAGAGAGATACGTAATTTTATTTGACTGTATCTAGTCAGAAAAAATAAACTTTGAGGTAGATTACTTTTTAAAATATGTTAATATTGTTTCTTTCTTTCGTAAATAATTAAAATATTGATTTTTTAATTGTAGCTGTCCAATCTGTCTGATTGACATGCTACACAATGATTGCGTAAATAAATCAGCTCTAGCAACTTTGCTAGTTCGATTTACTGTAAGGTTGAAATTATTTACTACTAGCGTGATACAAGCTCGGCCAAGGAACAAGAGATTTTGAACATACTATAAGTGCGTTACAAAGTGTTAGTAACATTTACTTTCAGCTAAGAGATTTTTTAGAAAAAGTACTTCAAACATCAGAATAATCGCTACATGTTATATAGAAATATTTATTTGTATCTAAATTTTGATATTATTTTTACAATAAATAAAATAGTATCGCTACTCATCCGTTGTACTTAAATTAGTAAATACAGATAGCCTAAACGCTAGTAATATGATACCATTAAACTAAACTTTCCCTTTATACAAGCTGTTAAATAATCAATTTTATCTTTGAGTTTCTTTGTGCGCCCTTTCTTCCATCGACTCATGCTTCACCAACTTGTTATTCACAAAGATATAAAATAATATTGTGTAAATACTTTTCCACTTCAAAATTTATACAATCCATTGGATCTCGTTCGAAAGCAAAAATAGTCACATTTTATTAATTATATAAAAATAATCATCGTACGTAGTAGGCCTACTTATTGTTCGGGATTCGATACATTTCTTGTGAAAATAACTCACAAACGGCGAGAATGCAACAGATTAAAATTAAAAGTAATCGCATTTAACAAGCTATTAAAATAAAATCAATATACTCACACTTTGAGTACCAAAAACTTCGTTCATTAATTTTTTGAAAAATAGCTTATTCCAAAGTCAAATCCTTCACCGTAAAATAAATATAGTAGATAAATACACACTGAGAACGTCTCCAAATTACATTTAGACCAAATTTTATTTAAAATAACTATGTTTGATATGAGCAGGAATGTTTATTTTTATTTATTATAATAGTGGATTAAAAATTCAATGTACAGTAGTTTTCATATACTCTAAATATTAACACTTATTATTACAACGTGTTATGGTCAAGAATGAGAAAACCCGTTAAAGAATATAGAATACGAGTGAAGAATTTTACAAGTTTTACTGCCTCAGATAAATAAGGGCTAATGTCATGAAACTTACTGTATAGAGAAGCATGTGGTTTTTTCTTTGAAAATAATGTATCACTAGAGTAATACTCTCATTGAAGTAAGTAGGTATCAACTATATTCATTCACACATCAGTTAGGACTTTGTGAGTACTTTAGTTACTGAATATATTAAGATGTTTATATTTAACTATGTACATTTTCATAATTGGACATTAGCCCTTCTTATCCCCATGCACATGGTATTAAAGTTTCTTTGACTCAAGAAAGTCACAAAGATTAGCTTAACCCTTCACTGCCGCCTGAATTCCGATACAGCAGGTTAGCCAATTCTTGCAAAACGATACTAGCTTTTAAATGGGTAATGCTCATACTAACGGCACCTATTATCAACTAAGATAACTATTTTAGAAGGAAAAGTTGTATTTAAAACTATGTATTCTTACTAAAGTGTCGACTTGCGAGTCGTTAGAGCTCAATATCATCGTGAATGGTTTTTTCTTTGAAAATAATGTATCACTAGAGTAATACTCTCATTGAAGTAAGTAGGTATCAACTATATTCATTCACACATCAGTTAGGACTTTGTGAGTACTTTAGTTACTGAATATATTAAGATGTTTATATTTAACTATGTACATTTTCATAATTGGACATTAGCCCTTCTTATCCCCATGCACATGGTATTAAAGTTTCTTTGACTCAAGAAAGTCACAAAGATTAGCTTAACCCTTCACTGCCGCCTGAATTCCGATACAGCAGGTTAGCCAATTCTTGCAAAACGATACTAGCTTTTAAATGGGTAATGCTCATACTAACGGCACCTATTATCAACTAAGATAACTATTTTAGAAGGAAAAGTTGTATTTAAAACTATGTATTCTTACTAAAGTGTCGACTTGCGAGTCGTTAGAGCTCAATATCATCGTGATTATTGAAGCCAGCCCAAATTTAAAAATACGTTTAAAAAGAAAAAGAAATTATTCATTAAATAATATGGTACAAACAAATACTCTAGCTTAATTTTACAAAGAAAATAAATAAATCTATTAATAATTTTTGTTTCCCATTCAAAATTCATTGAAATGGAAATATTTTAACGAAAATATTTCAATAACTATTTTAGCATGGTTTGAAAATTCTATAAGAATTATAAAAGATGCCCAGATATGTTACTAAAATAAAAAAAATAAAAACATGTTGAATTATCAGATTAAAAAAACTGTTTTGTTCATAGCTGTGCATTTATGGGTAGGCTCACTCTTAAGAACAGTACACAGCATGGATATAAGTTTTATACCTCCTTTAAAGCTCCGTTAAAGTTAAAGTTCAATTCACTTCAAAGAAAGGTTCACTTTTATTTTAAAATGGTTATCTGCTAACTCAAAATCTAGGCAAGCGTAAAGGGTAGCAAAAAATATTCCAACAAATGTGTAGGATTATACAATAGGAAATTAATTTGTTTTAAATTCAGAATTTATCAAAACAGTTTTATGGAATATTTTACACTGCTCAACAATATATTCAACGATATTGCTTAAGGTTTCTTGTAATTCAATAGATTGATAACAATGGACTCACTGGATGTGTCTGGATAAATGCTCTCTAAACATGCATGGGGTGGACGTGCTCACTTTTCATTTATCTATTAGATGTTTGTTAAATTATTTATCCAGCATTAGGATCGTGGTGGGTAGGCTTCTGGTCTATTCTACCTGACCTGAGTGTTCATCTCTTGTTTATATTTTTATCTTATTTGTTCAGAAAGAGATCACCTGAACAGTATTGTACACCTCTTATTTGACTAGACCACCAGCTAAAATATACTTGATAAACTTATAAACATTATTGTACATTCGCTGTTTATATTTTACACCTATTTTTCTTCGACAGAGAATGCTTGTTAAGTATTTAGTTGTAAAATAACATAACTCACGTTGGCAACAGCTCGAAATATTGCATTTTCTGTATTACGTCTGCTACGAGGAAGATGAGTAACTATCAATACTGTCTCTCAACGCCTTAACTTCTCTCTTATAAATTTCCAACAGTTTTTAACAAACAGGGCTTCAAACAGTTTTTGTTTGTACAATAATACAGTGAACAGTTGTTAAAAGTATTTGTATATGATATGAACAGTTGAATAACTAGTACTTACTATTTTTTATATATTGAATAAAGAAATAGTGATGTACTGTGGTCGAAATATTAATTTTGACCATCATTATTCAAATTATGAAAGATTGCGGAGTTTTTTCTCAGTAGCTAAACATTAATTTAAATAGGTTGAAGCAACTAAATCATTTATTTTATCACTTTATGTTTACGTTTATTTTCTTCTAATAGATGAGTTATTTAATTTACAACCTCGTTTCACTATAATTATTATCTTGTTATGAAAACTTGTGTACATCTTTTCCACCCCCTCCCCTTCTGTTAGCTAGTTAGATCTTGTTTCTAATTGATAGTAGGCACAAGATACCAATATTAAATCGTGTTATACTAACTAACCTCTTATCCTGTTTAGTAACTCCACTGAGAACAAAAGGCAGTCTAAAGAGTTTCCCGGATCTTGAGGGCGGGTGTGAGTACCATGCGTCACAACTAGGTTCTGGCTTAGCCTGGGACGAGGCTTCCTTGACTCTCTTTACAGTCAGCGCTTCAAAGAAGAATATGGCTGAGCTTGAAATGCTATATTTGTTGTTATAAATTAGAGCGAGCCCCGTTCAAAGAATGTATTCTTGTGTTTGCATGGAGTAATAAAACCGAATAGGTGGAAACACTGAGATATCGTTGTTTAATAGTATTAGAGCTCACCTTCCATATCTAGTTTCAAAAGCGTGGATTGCAGTTTTAACGTAAGCTTTCCCTCTCACAAGGTTGGTTAAGTTTCGATCGTGTTATTTTCCTACGTCCAACTTTGGTGAGTAGAGTTGAGTTTCAAAATGTAATGCTGCCTCTTTGTGTAAAACACACCAAGTGAGGGAATTATTTGGGGAGGGGGAGCGGGGGGAGCTTTTATTTTACAAGGAGAGACCATCCCTCCATACAGAGCTGAATGATCTGATTTCTAGTCAGGGCCAAATAGAGTTTCAGATTGTAAGCCATATCCTCTCTATTCATAGTAGAAAGATTTCACTATATGACCAATGATGATCTAGTTACAGTCTCTCCCTCTACTCATGTTGAAGAACCAAGAACGACCAATTCAATCTCGTCTGTTCTGATATATAGTTACATGCATGCAAGAATGACTTCTGAAATAAGTCACTTCGATGCTATCCTAAGGAGAGGTTAGATGTGTAAACAATATTCACAGCATTTATTTTATGCTTCTTATATTATGAATTGTCTACCAATTATTTTACACTAACCCGACTGAGTCAAATACATGTTTAAATTCTTAGCAGGTCTAATAATGTGTTTTTCTCACTCGATTGGATGTATCCTCTTCGCTCGTATGGTTGAAAAGCAGAAAGCTGAGTTAGGTTTAGAAAGGCGGTTTTTAGAGAAAAAGTGCACCCGCATCTGCGTGAAGACTATGTTAAATTCCACACTAATAAATCACACGTCCCGAGCTAAGATTAGAACGTTGACCTTCTCGTCAAAGACAGTTCAATCTATTGTGAGATAAACTTCTTAGATCGTGTGATCACAAATCTTAAGGCAAGTAACTATTCTCATCCCCCATGGTAGATTTGTCCAGCCCTAGGTCAGAACTCCTGTCTGTTCATGTTTGAATGAGATGGAAGATCGGAGGGTGTCATTCCATTATGAACGGGTTTTTAAATTGGAAATTATGATTCAACAATATTTGGCACTTCTTGTTTTGCTGGCCACGGGATCTAAGGCTTCACTCTCGTGTTACTACCGATGACGGAGATATTGGGGTTTAAATCCCGGTAGGGTGCATTCAAAAACTGTTTTACTCTTTTTCTCTACGCAAATGTGGGTGCTATCTCTATAAATTCAACTTTCCTCATCTATAACACGTTAGAGCATATCTGTATCCAAAACCTTAGCTCAATCGGTAGTGTGTTTGTCTACTGAGACAAGGGTTCTGGGTTCGATTCTTGGCATGGCCGAAAAATGTATCATTGGTGAAATGTGGGTTTACCCTTTCACAGTGATAAATTAACGGCTGGGGACTGGATGTTGTGCCAGTCCTAATCCTAAGTTAGATAATAAGACATATGAAACTAGGACAGGCCTAACAAGCCGCTAGTGGAACATCTATGGCTTGGATAAAAATTGACCCAGGTCACAGGCTGAAAACAGTGGATATAAAGTGCATAGGCGTATAACTAGACGGGTATTAGACGCAGTACTAAAAATATTTTAGTTATATGAATGTAATAATCTATTAATGAAAGGTTTTTCATGGAATTTGAAATTATTTTGTTTTCAGAAGTTATATAAGACGCATTCTTAGTTTAAATACGCACATTATATTTAATTTTTAAATCTACCATCAAAGTCATTTTATAAGTAATATTATTACTTTTAGCTCATAAACGTTTGAACTCTGATGGTCATAAATTATATGCTCTTATTTTATAAAATGTGTACGATATGTATTATTAGAATATATAAACAACGCCTTAGGATATACATATATGCTTTCCTCGCGCATCTATATTTGACGGTTCTGCACCGGTAGTTTACCATCCGAAACTGGATATAGCGCCGTGAAAGAGACTATAATGCTTCCTAGCGTACAAATCTGCTTAAGATTTTGCATACTCATCTCTTGTTAGGTGTTACCTCAAATAATTCTTGGCTCTCCCCTCGTGATGTAAGAAGCGGCTTAGGGGAATTTGTTAACCTCTTTAGCTTACAATGGTTTTTTCTTACAAGGCTATCTCTTGTTCGTGGCTTTGTACTTAGGGTTACGGCTTATTACAGTATTTTTATTTAGGAATATATACTCATATATTACATTTATAAGAATCATTTCTTCAGGCTGTTAACACAAAAGTAGATAATGCTTCTTTGTTTTATCCTTATTTCCTTGTTACGACGGAAAAAAATAACATTGATTGAATTTCTTGTGAGTTTATCTCTCTTGCAGTTAATTCAAGGATGAAGAATTATTTCTCTGTTGAGGCAACCAGCGTCCAGTATTGTATTATTTGGTAGTTTCCAAAATGTAGGTTTAATTCTATTCTTATATAATAGGGCATTCTGCACCTTTATTTTACTCAAGGCTAAGTTATTTTCAAGGATATATATATTAAAGGAGATTTCATCTTCACTAAATAATATTATATCCTCCACCTTTTGCAATATGTATTTTTTCTTTAGGTTTTCTTATTTTTGTTTTATATTTGTTATAAAATAATGAATCCCATTATATTATTTGGAATGTTTACTAAATATCACTCCACCCATATATAATATATCTGTCTAATATATAATTTAAGGCATTCGTAGGAAACGTGGTTCTCATAATAGATGAAGATTCCTATAGAGATTCTTAAGAAGAAGTTATGGGGGAGGGGGGCATCCGCCGAGGGTAGGGAGATAGAGGAGGGTGAACCAGATCATTTGGGGCAGATTTCACCAAGGTAACAGTGTAATACACCAGGCACTAGAGCTAGATATATAATACAACATACGTTTGTTGCTAGTCAGGGAAACGATCAATTTTTATCCTCCGTCACAGAATACTACGAATACATCTACTTTGTGATTGAGGAGATCCCAATTTCCCCAGTGTCACTTTATTTCGACCAACATGGGATCGATCACTGGAAGATTATTTAAGGGGACATATTCGATACTGAGTTGCTGATTAGGTAAAGCACGTTTGAAGACTGTAGTTAATATTTTCTCAATTAATAGTTCAGAATAACAATATACCAATCTTAAGATGATTATCTTTATTCTTTGTATATTGTAAAAATATTTTTATTAATTTAAAAAAAAACTCTCAATTTAAAACCACTAGAAATGTTTTTTTATTAAAATTTTAACTCAAGGTTTATTTATATTTGGGTTCACAATCAAGCTTTGACAATTTACAACAATAACCATTTAATATCTCGGGGTTAAAAAAATATATTTTATAACAATAATGTTACAGACAATTTGAGCAAGGACTCTCTCTCTCAGGACCTCTGGGTCATGTTGGACAAAAATGTACCCTTTTTCATTAATCTGACTTATTAGACTAAAACTTACTTACTAAACAATTTGAACTCCTTAAGTCTATATAAAGTACAATCAATTTCCTCAATGAGGTTAGTTGGTGGTTAATAAGAATAATAAGTATTTAATAAAGTTATTGCGTTTATCGAAGTTATTATATTGGCCCAAAACCGTAAAGTTACGTTCTTGAGTAAAATTTTCTTACAAACAGATTGTTATATAGTCTGGTGGTCGCTTCAGATTTGGAGACAGTTACTGAATCTGAATAACTCACTTTTATTAGTCATGGTCTGCTGCTATTTTACATCCCATCAATCCTTTGGTTGATATGATAGAGTTGTAAAGATATTCTTGCTAAACTTACAAAAAAAATACTTTATTTTCCTTTTTATTTCACTAACCCCTTCTTGTAGGTTTTTCCTTTCTATCTTTTTTCAACAATGCCCGAAAAATAACAACTCTAAACAAAACAAAACCTCGCTTATCCATTTCTCCAAGCATAGTGCGGCCATTATGGGTGCTTCCTTCGATAAAATGCAATTAACTAGAATTAATTAATAGTAGTATGAAACAAAATAAATATTCACCTAATAATAAATTATAGCTAAATAAAATATAAATTTACAGAATTAAAATTCTTACAATATTCGCGTAGAAAATTTGGATACTTTTGTATGCAAAATATTTATTTTTAAATATAAGTTTTAATAATGTTTAACCATGTGTAAATACAATTATTTATAATAACTAAGTGGTTAGTGAAACAAACCACAGGTCTAATAGTTGTTGCTTTTTTGTCAAGTGGTGAGTAAAATAGCTCATGTATGTAATGATTTTGCCCTACTACCCAGATAGTAGAGCTTTCAGCTCTAAGTTTGGTTATATTGTATAGATTTTAAGGGGATGGATCACCATGAGAGATGAGCGCGGTTGGTTTCTAAGGCGATATCTCTGTACCCGATTAGTAAGAAATCTATTATACATACTTTAATTAGACTTGTACTACTGCAAAGATCAATTCACCTACATGGTTTATATTCATATCTACCCAACCAATTCAAATTTAAGTGTTAAAAAATAATTTAAAGAACACAGCCTAAAACAATCTGGGCTTGTCATTGAAATGTGGGGAGACATAGGCTAAAGTGGTTTTCATTATATTACAATAAACCTATTTCTCTATCATTTAGTATAATTTAACGCTATTAAAAGTTAAATATTTGCAAGCAGCTTTGTTTAAATGATTTTTACATGATCATATTTTCTTAGTTTAACGTTTTTTTTAATCTACGAACAAAGCATAAACCAAGTAAATATGATTGGGAATAATTATTATTTCATATTTCAACATATCTATTGTTCTAAACTAAAATAAAGTGGTACAGTTTTATTTTAGTTAAAAAATGTGTTATGGTGCTGTATGCTGCGACCTATCAGTGTAAAGTTGAACAAGATGAGCCTCTCGTGAAAACTCAAGGCAGTGATGCCAAGCGTTGCACTATGATTCGTAGATGTTCAAAGGAATAATATCAATTAGGCTACGTTCATTTATGAAATCATTTGTGTGAATACGATGTGTTTTGCAATGTAAGCTGTTTCTGTAAAAAGAGATCGAAGAAAATACATTAAAAAACTGTTTCATCTCTCAACCAGACGAAATAGAAATAAATGTTCTGCTCTTGTGAATTAGATTTTAATACTGTAATTTAGAATTCTTCCATTAATTTCAAATCATTTGCGTAGAATATCTAATTAATATAATTACGGGACCGGCTTTGGTGACCGCATGATCCAAGGCACTACTCTCGCAATAAATTGGTCTGCTGAGGACGGGGATCGGGGCTCGATCCTAGTTGGGTGCTATCAGGTTATTATTCCTAAAATGTTTTCCACTCACTCTCCACGCAAATGTGAGTGTATGTCATCAAAAAGCAACCTTTCTCTTTTCTAACACATTAGCTTAATTAGTACATCAGTGTAAAACCTAGACGGGCTCGGTTCACTTAGGTGCATCAAACACTTTGGCCCTACCTTTGGTAATCTGATCTGTGAACAGTCAATAATTTGTTAATGACAATACAGGGCTATCTAAATCATTATGGACTATTGGCAAAATTAACAAAAAATACACTTGTCACAATAGATAAATGTTTCGAAACTATATTTCTATCAATTTTAAAGGTAGATAATGAATGGGGATTGGGGGCACTAGTGAACATGCCTTGGTCACCACTATTTTGAGATTAATAAAACCAACACAGGTTAATATTTCATTTTGACAACTATTATTTAACAAAATAAATTAATCACAAATATCATTTTTACTTTCTCGCACCCCTCGGGTGCCATAGCATGCCAAGTCAAAGATTTGTAAATAACGTAAGATTTAGAGGGGGAGGGAGGAACACAAATGCTAAGATGAGGATGTTACTCAACACATTATAATAATGTGCATTGTAAAGATTATTTCCATTCTATTTTTTTGTTCTTGTGATATTAGAAATGCTTCACTTCTTAATACATTCAATGCTGTCTGTAAATTTACAATAATGAAGTAAGGTGGATAAGAAATACGGTAATTTAGAGAATGTGTTCCTACATTTGCGTGGATGGAATAAGAAATCATAAGGAAAAACACCTCAGATAATGTGACCGAGGTTCAACCAAAATTTGTAGCACACATCCTTAATAAAATAAAATAAAAAACATAATTTTAAGTTTGTTAATTGCAGAAGTTTTGATGAAGGACTTTTAATGTATAAAGTTTTAGAATAAATGAATTATTATATGGTGTGTGTAGCAAAATTATAAAATAGCTAGTGATGTGTAGATATTATAAACACCCCTGACCCAAAAGTTATTGATAAGAAACACATAGAGTATAAAATTATCTTGCTTCAATGTAAAGCTTGTGTGTAAGCCTATCTCTTTTGATCAAAATCGGTAGATATATATTTTCCACACAATAGGGTGAAAAACCTTTTCTTGCTGTATATTTATATATGTTTTATTGTAATTTTAAATACTTATTTTTGGAGTAAATGTTTATAATTTTTGTACTAGAGGCAACAAAGGCTACCTATGTAATATTTATTTCATACAAATTATCCATTTTTATAAATGAAATGTTTCTTTTTGGAAAAAAATGTTTTATATGCTATCTTCAAATTTGAATATATGTATTTATATATAGATATATAAAATAGGTATTTTATAATATTATATATTTATTTACATTATTGTAAATAGATTTTGTTTTTCAACAATTAAGTTGATTGTTTTAGGGATCAAGAAGGTTATATTAATAGAATGTGTACCCACCTTTACGGGGACGGAGCGTGGAAAGCCAGCATTAGTACAACCGACCGAGCTTCTAACCCCTTCATCGGCAGTCTAGTCTACTGCAAAAGTAGCGCGTTAGACCACGAGGCGGGTGTTGGACATATTAAAATAAGTTTAAACGTTTAAAGTTATATGATATTATAATTAATAAAAAATGTGTTAATAGAGTTTAAAATTCTTGATAGTTACAAGTTCAGTGGTATAACTACAGAGTAGTGGCAAAATGCTGCAGGCCCACGCCCAAAATAGGGCTCACCATGCAGGTCCACCCACCCTAAATTAATTTGTAAGTTTTAAGTCTATTTTTGTTTCGTAAAGATATAATTATTCAATCAAAAATCACTCAAGTCCCTTTATTGCGCATAATTTATGCTGTACAAAAATGTATATACATATTTTTCTGTAAAATCAATAGAAACAGCTGAAAGATCATTTTTGAAATTTTACTAAAAAATATTTAAGAATCACACGAATCAAGAAAGGCTGCAGGGATTAGCTATGTTGTCTGTTGAGCTACTGCTCGTAGTTTGTCCTTGGAGGAAATGTAGACAATTTCACAGAGATCAATGTTTGTTTAGCCTCTATAAGTGTTAATATTGATAATTGATTATAAATTTGTTTATAATATTTATTAATATTGTTTTATTCATTCAGATTAAGTTTTTTTTTTACATTATTTTGAAAATTTTCAGCAATAATTTTAACAACTTTTAAGGCTGTATAGTAATGCACTTAGGGTGGTTTTACTTCATTGGGTTTACACTATTATCTCTCCACGCAAATGTGAGTACACTTCCTCTAAATTAAACCTACCTACTTTATATTATTACATATTATAAAATAATTCCAATAATAAATGTCAAAATATGTTTTTAAAATCTATAATTATACATAAGATTTGTGGAGGGTGGTGTCTTTCTATTTTTCATCAAAAGTGATTACATGACTTACGTATGAATCTTTTAAAGAAATCTAGGACCCTTTGTACAGATTTTTTTTTCCCACCATTCAAAAGACTTTTCTTCTATGAAATGTTACACACCATAAATGTATGTTTATGTATTTTTATTAAGGAGATATGAGAGTAAGAAATTTCAATTTTTAAGTTTTCGAAAACTAGTTTTAGACCACACTTTTTAGAATAAAAATTTGATAATTGAAATTTAGTATCTTTAATATTATACCTATTTGATAAAGCTGGGATTTTACTGTATTTAGAAGCATACTCTATATACAAATGCTTAAAATTACTTAAAAATCATCTCGATTCAACAATTGTTTATTGATACCAATTCATCTATAAATATTAAATATTAATATTCTTACGATTTATAGATGTGTATACTTATGATTAGAAAACATATTCAGATTTAAATATGCAACATTTTACTGAATAACATTATTTCCGTATGACATAAAAATACGCACTGAAATTCCAAGTTGGCTCATGAGGTCAAAACTTTGTAGGGAAGTGTAGCTTAGTTGACAAGAACGCCTCCACAGCTATCATAACACACAGCAGTTACTCCTGCTATATTATCACATAAACCCAAGTAATCTGCAGTCCAAGCAAGATTTCTGTTTGAACAATCATTCACAAGCTCTCTCTTGAGAAATAATTAGCCTCATATTCTAGTGGTATTGATCATTATATCACTTCCGGGGCTTTTTAATTGTTGAAACATGATGTAATAACTTTTAGATGTGTGTTCTATTTGTGATAACTGTGAATGGCAAAGAAACTCTCTCTCTCTCTCTCTATCTCTCTCTCTCTCTCTATATATATATATATATATATATATAATTATCAAAACAATAAACAATAGTTCCTTCCATCACATCCTGGAAAACATCAAGCTTTGAGACCGAGAATGAACCTTATGTATTATATAAGAGAAGAGGTTTTATGTTTATTTTATATGTTAGGGAACCCGCTTCGGTGGAGTAGTTGGCTAACGCGCTTGTCGTGTTGAGCTCTACTGCTGAGGACGGGGAGATCGAGGTTCGAATCTCGGTCGGGTGAACTGGGGGTGGTTTTTTCTAGATAGTTTTCCACTCTCCCTACACGCAAATGCGGGTTCACTTCCTCTAATTTGACCTTACCAATTCCTAATCCATTAGAGTAATTAGTACTTAAAGCGTATAACCCGAACGGGTAGTAAGACGCGGTATTATTATTATTATTATCATTATATAATAGGGGTTTTCCAGAATCAGTAACACAGAATATACAATCCATTGAACAATAAATGGCTGTAAGCGATCGCCCAAGGTTTCGACACATTGCATATCAAGAATGATGAAATAAATACTTAACATTTGAAAAGCACTTTTTTACAGCCATTGTTTAAAGAATCTTTTTCATGAAAAAAAAGTAGTTTGGGCCGTCCATAGTGTTTTAATTTCTTAGCTATTTGAACTAGTTTATTCCTTATTAATATAGAAAAAATGCATTATTTTCTAGAACTTAAATTGGTGAACTTATTTCTCTTAATATATTAATATGTATATAAGAAAAATAGTTTCACGATCTTCAATTTAATGAAAATTTCAATTGTTAATTTCAATTAAATTATTTATGTTTCATATGTATTTATATTTTAATTAGAGGTAAGAATATTTATACTGTCATTCAGAGCTTAGATCTTGGTTCATATGGCGTTATATGCATGATACATTTGATTTATTAGTTACATTTAAATTGACATTAAAATTTTGGGATAATCTAAATTTTAAATCATCTAGACAATTTTCCTCAAATTCCTTAGGCCTAGGCTATAGGTAAATATAATGTATACATAAATGGTGATTATGAAAGCATGACCATATATATATGTATATATGTACATGAACTTTACCTAAAGTAACAAACCCAAAAAGTCAACTGGCTACAATTAAATTGATTGTATGATTCAAATATATGATAATTTTAGGAATATGGCAAGTTTGCACGGTTAAAAAGAATTATTGATTTCTCAGACCTATACAACAATCCAGAGGAAGGCCGAGAATTGTTCAAATAATAAATATTACGTCCCTACCAGAAATCGAACCCAAAACCCTTTGCACAGTATACCATCCCGCTAGCGACTGAGCAAACGTGTCGCCCTTTGGTAATGTCATGATATCACATTTATAGCCTGTATATTCTTACGTCCTCTCCAACAGCTGTAAAACTATTGATTGAGTTGCCTCTTGAAAATATGCTTGACAAGAAATAGATTTTTTGTCGCCTTAAAAATGGTGTGAATGCAAGAATCTACGTTTAAGCTGGCAATTTTTCCAGCTTGTCTTAAATTTTGGAAATTATTCTATTTAAATACTCAGAATTTCTCTGTTAATCCCATTTATAAGGGTATAATCAGGTCAAGCTCAATGTTGTAGTGCCTATAGAAGTCTATAATGATGTGCAAATCAGTGAAATATCCTGTTGGGTACTTAAACAATCTAGGAAGGTAGAGTGTTAGTTATTTATGTATTTCGAACTCACTCAAAAAGTAATTTTAGGCCCAAGTATGATAATATAGTAGTAATTGATGTTTGCATTTGTATGTGTATTTAGTTCAAATGAAGAACCGATATTTACTATTGTAACCACAGTTTTTATACCATGTTTTATTATTTTTTTGCAAATAAATAATGTAATGAAATAACTATTTCATTCACAAAGAAATGTATTTTATTACATATTGTGATGTAATTTGTCACCCTACCTCGTATTTCCCTATTTTTTTACTACTTTTGTGAACAATTTCTAATATATTTTCTAATTTAATTTCGCGTGAAATATTCGAAGCTCGCCGGCATGTTGCCAGCCTGACTAATGAAAATGTTTACATATATTAAATTAAGTAAAAGGACGGAAGGAACAAAGTAAAACATTGTTTTAAATAATTTAAATAAGGAATTTTGATTTAAGGAAGAACACTTACCTTTTATTAATCATATTATTTATCCATTTAAGAAGTGTGATTGACTGTGTTTATTTTGAAGGTAGGCCATCTTTGTTTTTAACGCATGGGCAGTGATATCAAACGAGTGATGAGTGAACCTCGTGATTTTGAAAGGAAGGAAAAAACGAGTGCGATTTTTAATTTTGACAGAAGGAAATAGACATTTAATTCATTATAAAAACATTATTCAAATTCAATTGGCTATATTTAAATACTTATATTAAACCTACATTTCATTTTTATTTTATCACTAGTCAATAGCCAACAATTCATTTTTGTTTTTATTTATATATAGTTTGTTTTCTCTTTGGACTTGGAATAGAACGTTTTTAAATTTGAAAAAAGATTAGAAGGTTTTGAATAGTAGTAGAGAGTTCTTCCTGGTTTGGGTGGTCCAAGATGGAGCCAAATGAATGTGGGCTCCCAATTTAAATTATTTTTATAGTGGTTAAAAAGTGAAAGATTAAAGTGAAGTTAGTAAATAAAGGAAGCTAAGAGAGTGTGTAAGAGCTACAATGTTTAGGCTCATTTAAATTGTGGAAGAATTTCAAGTGAAACAAAATTTATGAAGATGGTGTTTTCAGTATGGGTGAGGTCAAACCAACTCTTCAACTTTTGATTATTGTAATCATTTCTTTTCTTTTTCCTAAATAAACCAGAACTCTTTTATTTCCAGCAGAACAGACTAACACAAAGAATTATTTAACATTTTATTTGATGTCTAATTATTAATTTTATTAATTGTATCTATATATTTTTTCTCTTCTTTTGGTCTCAACAATACTGTGCTATACTTTATTAAATTAGAATTATAATTAACTGGAATTCCATAGGTAGGATTTTGATGTGGACAAAAGGGAAACAACAATAAATTCACAAAAGTGCCAACAATTGTTTTTTTTATATATTTATTTTTATTTGTAGCCCTAATTACATTTTATTCAACAATCCATTTTTAAAAAATCTAAATTGTTCATGTTCTTTTTTAGTTTTAAGTTCACCCAGTGGTCTCGAGGTTGAGAGTCGTTGTGCCACTGAGTTGATAGCCGAGGTAAATGTATTGTCCCTTGTGATTATTATTTTTCCCCTAGATACCAGGGGTGGCGCCCAACTAAAACACGAATTATATAGATTAAGAAAATATTTTTTTTTTCTTTTAAAAAAATTTTATTTTATTTTTTTATTTTATTATTAGATATTATATTATTTTTATTACAATATGACTTTCATAAAAAAACATCACGTGAGAAAGAGAAAAAGAGAAAACTATTTGTATTTGAATAAATTTAATCAAAATAACTTTAAGCATTCTTATTCAAATAAGTTGTAACTTTTAAACTTATATATACTCACTCTCCAAAGTTTGTAAGCACTTTGAATTATTTAGTGATTAGGTTTTGAGGTTTGAGTTATTCTAGGGTGCAAGGGAGAGGAAACAAATTTTTATAGTAAATGCACCCTATTTACGTGGAGCGTGGATGGGAAAACTATAGAAAGCCACCTAAATAATATGTAAAAATTGTATACATTTTTATTTGTATAGGTAAATTATTAATAAACTTACCTTTCTTGTAAACTAGAGTTTATTGCTTCAAGTTCCTAGTAATTCTTTAATACATTATTTTGGCCTGATTCACCAACCAATTCAAGTCCTTATTAAAGTTTTTGTATAATATATGCTCACTTTGAAATTATATTTTATTATATGTCACATAACTTGCACAAATGAACAACGTAATAGTCAGTTTTGTCAAATTTTCTCTTTCTCATATATATATAAAATTACAACTTATATAGGTGTATAAATTAATATATTTATTATATAATACACTTTATCTCTATTGCAAAATCATTAGTTGCCTGTTATTTACTAGAGTAATTTTGAAATGATAGGTTAGGCCCTAATATTTTTTATATGTCAGAGAAGACACATGTGATACGGAGTACATGTCAGGTGTGGAAGAACTCCCTCCTTCCCCAATTGATAACATTATTAGACATAGTATTCTGATGTTGAATGTACCGCTCGGAAGAAGATGATAGTTGTGAAATTAATTCAATTAAAAATGAAGAATTTTGAGTTGTATTGGAAAGTGACGATGACATTGATTATTGATGAGAACGATACCTTCGTCAAAAATAGCTGTGAAAAAAACACGTCCGCGAAGTTGCTCCCCCCCCCCTCCCCTCTAATTTAAAAATTCAAGGTCTTATGATTGTAATCGTTTGTTCTTTGCTTGTCCCGTATTGTTCCACAAAAATGTGCCCACAAATGATATGTTTACATTGGGGGAAAAGGGGGGGGGGGCAACTTAACTTTAGAAAATTTACATTTTTTATAGTTTCGATCGTATGTTCCGGGTTTTGGTGCAAAAATATCGATTGCATACATTTGTTTCGGGCTGTCCCACAAAAATTTCGTGTGTTCCGTTTTGATAATCTCACAAATGGTATGTTTACATTGGTTGTGCCAACTTTACGATATCTCCCTCCCACTTTTGAAAATTGAAATTTTTATGGTTGTGATTGTTTGTTCCTCGTTAGTTAGTTAGTGAAGTTAGCCCTTCGCGAGTATACAAAGAGTCACAAGTTCATGTCTCATTTGTGCAAGAACAAAGACGGGATGAACGAAACATTTTGTGGAACAATCTGAAACAAACTATCGCAACCATATAAATGTTAATTTTTCAAAGTGTGTGTGGGAGGAGAGGGGGGGGGGGTTGCGGGCTACAGTGAATTTTCCCTCCACAATATAAACATACCATTTGTGGGTTTATCAAAACGGAACAAACAAAGAACAAACGATTGCAATCCAAAAACTTGATTTTTTTAATTGAGTGGACCAACCACGGACGTAATATAAGAATATCCAGCCAGAAATGTAATCGAAGAGAACTCTACAGAAGAATGTATTGCTCTTTTTGCAAGCTAATCAACACATCTTAGCCCTTGCTACTCTGATGCTTCATCATTGACCAGCCAACGAAATTATCAAACCCTAAGTTCAAACAGTTGACCCACGGAGTATCAGCTTAGGTCTGTGCCTCTGTACCGACACAACAAGGCTGCTTGGCGTACAATACCATAATAAAGCTGAAGTCATGTATCCTTGCGAAGCTCTTGAGTTGCCAGTGGTAGTAATGCCCTTAAGTAACCATTGTGACTCTCACACTGTCCTCATCCCTCATAGCTTGGATTAAGTCAAACGCTGAGGAAATGATCTACATTCTACGGTGTGTTTGTCGATAGTTTTATAACCAGTGTTACTCATTGAAGGTGAACTGGGTAGGGGGGAGGGTTAATAGGGTGGGTTATTACCACCAATATCTCCTCCACCCCTGCCCCCATCGAACTGTGCCTTCCTCCAGTTTGTTAAACTCCCCTCTGATATACTCGAAATGAAAGATGGTTTGCATCAAACTTCAAATAGATTCTATAACAATCTATTATTATTTCTAAAAGCTTAAGGGACACCCCAAATTGCTTTTAGTGGCATTCCATTTTCAAATATTTTTTATTGTCTTTGAGTCAACCCCCTATAAACTCCTCAAAAATAGTCTTTTTACAAACTACCTCACCCGTCACTAACAAAGTTTCGCAGAAACTCTTGGTAGTCATTACAATAGTATTTTTTTTCAATGTAACTCACTACCCGTTTGAGTTATACACATGCATTAGTTACCCTAATGAGCTAGAAATGAAGAAGGTGACATTTTAGATTGAATATACCCACATTTGCTTAGATTGAGATTGGGGAACCATTTTAGGGAAAAATACTCTTATTAAACCCAACTGGGATTTGAACGTCAATCGTCCCAGCACCAGCAATCAAGTCTAACAGTGTGTGTTACCCACCGTGTTCAACCGACATGCTGAAGACGATAAGATCACGGTTCGATTCTGGTCAGGTGCACTCAGGTGGGTTTCCCTAAATAGTTTTCCGCTCTCACGCCACGAAAATACGGATGCACCTACTCTTAATTTGACCTTCCTGATGCCTAACACATTAGAGTAATTAAGAGTAATTAGTACATAAGCGTATAGCCCGAACGGGTAGTAAGACGAAGTGCTAATATAAATAAATAAAAATTGCGTGTTTGGAACCGTTTTAAGAAAAAAACACCCTCAGTACACTCTACTGGGATTTCAACACCAATCTCGTCACCAGAAAACCAATCTATTACGAGAAAGTCGAATGAAATATATTTTATTCCACTAGGTAAGAAATATAAAGGAAACCATACTAATGATTATTTGAGTCCAACCTATAAATAAAGCAGCAGATTTCTGCAAAGTAAGTGAGTGGTCTTTGATAAAAGCTACACTCTAACCTTTCCCTTCCAAGAAACTTGACCCATGTAAACAACAAATTAGCTGCCTCCCCCTTCACTCTTTCATACAAAACTTGACACCAAAACTCTAGGTTGGTGTCTTTTAAACAGTCCAAATAATTCAATAAATGTAAATTGAAACATTGCTTCTAGCTAAGTCAGTGGTTGGAGAATTGGCGTACTAAGCCAAAGGTCCCGAATTCAATTCCCGTGTCCGTGTGTCAATTTTAATTTACAGAATATCTAGTATATGTTATTTCTATTTTAAGGCCCTGCCTACCCTCTCTGGTAGTATGTTGAGCTTTCAGCTCTCAAAGTAGATGACGTTGCTAACGTTATACAAACTGGTGAATTCCAGCCATCAAGTTGGCAGCATTACTGGTTTGTTTAAACAATTGGGAGGCTGGTTGACCAGACCGGTAATCATTCAAGACTGCTGCAAGCAAACTTTTCCCAGAACTGATAGAGATAAGAAGTGAAGTGCAGGACTGTAAAGTGTGTAGGCGACCAAGTTGGACTAAACGTGGGGAGATAAAACGTCAAGATACAATCATACTCTCGACCAGGAAAAATAGCTAATCCATCCCAGGCAGCTATACGCTTCTGGCTGGGGGTTCAAATCCCTGATGATGGTATTTTGGGGAGATCTTATTCAATCGCTTCCTTCTATTCTCCCATGCAAATATGGGTACATTTCCTTCATTAGTTCTGCTTGTTTAGGTGTGGACTAACTACGCCAGTGGGTTAGGGATAACTATGTTTCCATTTAGAGGAATTGTACCCGCGTCCGCGTGGAGAGAGAGAGTGATAAAATATTTAGGAAATATCACCCGATCATGATTGAGCCATGATTTACAAAGTCATCGGCAGACTAGTCTATTGCAAGAGTGACGCCTTAGACCATGGGGCCACCAAAGGGGATAATACCATTTATCATGTCTGAAAATAACTAAACGATTAAAATAACATGACTTACCAAATCTTTAAAAATTACGTAAGCTAGAGAGGTGGGAGGGAGCTTACGATGAGGGGGGAGGGGGAGGATCTAAAATCATGTAAAAAATCCTTACGTAATTTAAGGATGCCCTCCTTGCAATAAAAACTATGGGCCATAGATACAAGCCTAGTCGCCGGGTCTTGTTATTGAACAGAGTAGAAACGAACTCAGGTCATTGCTTTATAAATAACCTTTTTAAAAAGTTCTTGAACTATTTTTTTCTAATAAGTATCTGGGTAGGGTAGTGATAAATAATACTATATACTTATTTATCAGAGAAAAAATGATTTAAGGTAAAATTAGAGATAGCCCATTTTGAAGATTTTGTCACTAACTGTAATAAATAACCTATACAAAAGAGTATGTAGCTTACAATTTTGTCGTACCATTAATTTGAGTTTATTACTAAGCAGGTAAAATAAAAAATAACTAAAATTTAATGTGCTAAATTTGTTCACTGTGCTTTGATTAATTTTTAAACTTTAAAGGCTAAAGAGGCAATAAAATTTTTAAAAACAGTTTCATTTCAAAGACTAGAACAATTTTGACTATAAATATATCTGTTATTTTTATTACTAATATCACCACGTCATACTAACTGTTCATGTTATACTCATATATGATAATCTATTGGGTAGTAATGAGGAAGGAAGCATTTGAGAGGTTATCTAACAGCATTTTTATTTTGGGAGATGGGGAAACAATTTAGGAAAAACTACCCTCAGTAGACCTGACCAGGATTTGAACCCCAAGCGCTCCGCTATCAGCAGAGGTAATTGACTACAAGAGTAACGCCTTAGACCACTCGGACACTGAAGTGGGTATTTGTTATTCAATACGGTGTTTACAGTTTTCAAACATATATAGGATTTACACAATTTTCCAGAAGTAAATGTTTTTGGGAATAATTTATCATCCTATTGGTAGATTATAACTTCAGTAATATCTCCATGGTGTTAGCCTGCAAGCAAGTTATACCAATCGAGAGGCTGCCGTAAGTTGGCGAAGATAGTGCCAACATTTTTGGGTTGAGGGAGTCATGTGGTCAGCACAACGAACCCTCCAGCCTTCTATCTCAGTTTTCTAGACTGAAGTGCTACTTATTCATTCAAGTAGCTCCTCATTTTCCCTCACGAGGTTAATTTTGGTTCCGTTTAGGACCCACTGCTTCGCAGACAGAATTGACTGGACTGGGGATCGAACACGGGACTTTGGGACCTGAAGTCAGTAAATCTTACCACTATACCACAAAGGCGGTTGGCTATTAACTACTTACTTACTTACTTTGTGGCACTGGGAACATAAAAGTTCATTAACTTTAATGGTTTTAAATATATGTTTCTTATTATCGACTCCATGTCGTAGTCAAGAATGCTAAAGCGCTATGACTGCGCAATGATTGCGTAAATTAATCAGCTCTAGTAACTTTGATAGTTCAATTTCCTGTAAGGTTGAAATTATTTAGTACTAGCGTGATACGAACTCGGCCAAGGCACAAGAGATTTTGAACATACTATAAGTGCGATTACAAAGTGTTAGTAACATTACTTTAAGCTAGAAAAAGTACTCGAAACATCAGAATAATCGCTGGATTGTTATATAGAAATATTTATTTGTATCTTTATTTTGATATTATTTCTAGAGTAAATAAAATAGTATCGCTGCTCATCCGTTGTACTTAAATTAGTAAATACAGATAGCCTAAACGCTAGTAATATGATACCATTAAACTAAACATGCCCTTTATACAAGCAGTTAAATAATCAATTTTATCTTTGAGTTTCTTTGTGCGCCCTTTCTTCCATCGACCCATGCTTCACAAACTTGCTATTCACAAGGATATAAAATAATATGGTGTAAATACTTTTCCACTTCAAAATTTATACAATCCATTGGATCTTGTTCGAAAGCAAAAATAGTCACATTTTATTAATTATATAAAAATAATCATCGTACATAGGCCTACTTATTGTTCGGTATTCGATACATTTCTTCTGAAAATAGCGCACAAACTGCGAGAATTCAACATATTCGAATTAAAAGTAATTGCATTTAACAAGCTATTAAAATAAAATCAATATACTCACACTTTGAGTACCAAATATTCGTTCAATAATTTTTTGAAAGATAGCTTATTCGAAAGTCAAATCCTAGACCTTAAAATAAATATAGTAGATACAAACATACTGAGAACATCTCCAAATTACATTTAGACCAAATTTTATTTAAAATAACTATGTTTGATATGAGCAGGAATGTTTAATTTTTATTTATTATAATAGTGGATTAAAAATTCAATGTACATTCGTTTTCATTTACTCTAAATATTAACACTTTTTATTACAACGTGTAATGGTCAAGAATTAGAAACCCTGTGAAAGAATATAGAATACGAGTGAAGAATTTTACAAGTTTTACTGCCTCAGATAAATAAGAGCAAATGTCATCAAATTTTGTGAATGGAGAAGCATATGGTTTTTTCTTTGAAAATAATGTATCACTAGAGTAATACTCTCATTGAAGTAAGTAGGTATCAACTATATTCATTCACACAAGCAGTTAAGACTTTGTGAGTACTTTAGTTACTGAATATATTAAGATGTTTATATTTAATTATGCAAGTTTTCATAATTGGACATTAGCCCTTCTTATCCTAATGCACATGGTATTAAAGTTTCTTTGATTCAAGAAGGTCACAAAGATTAGCTTAACCCTTCACTGCCGCCTGAATTCCGATACAGCAGGTTAGCCAATGCTTGCAAAACGATACTAGCTTTTAAATGGGTAATGCTCATACTAACGGCACCTATTATCAACTAAGACAACTATTTGTAGAAGGAAAAGTTGTATTTAAAATATGTATTCTTACTAAAGTGTCGACTTGCGAGTCGTTAGAGCTCAATATCATCGTGATTATTGAAGCCAACTCAAATTTAAAAATACGTTTAAAAATAAAAATAAATTATTCATTAAATAATATGTTATAAACAAACACTCTAGCTTAATTGTACAAAGAAAATAAATACATCTATTAATAATTTTTGTTTTCCCATTTAAAATGCATTAAAATGGAAAAATTTTAACGAAAATATTTCAATAGCTATTTTTAGCATTGTTTGAAAATTCCATAATAATTATGAAAGATGCCAAGATTTGTTACTAAAAAAAAACAATGTTGAATTATTAGATATTTTTTTGTTTACAACCATGCACTTATGGGTAGGCCCAGCCTTAAGCTAACTTGTGAGCGACGCACCGGAATGATGTTGCCTTGTTGCCAAATACATTGTCCGCACTGCGGGGCTCTTATATTCCCTCCAAATACCCATGAGATAGTGATTCTTGGAATCCGTTGAACACAGTTAACTCGTGACATTGGCCTTAAATCCCATACTGTGTGCATTAGACACATAGGGCCAGTTTCATAGTCATACTTGGTACTCAAGTGCGGTGCTATATTAAATACAGGACGACACCTACCTAGAACGCGGTTAATATGCGTAACTGTTACATTATATTATGGTCTATGTAGGTGTCTTGTATTTAGTATAGCACCACACTTCAGTACTAACTCTGACTATGAAACTAGCCTATAGATTTGAACGTAGCCATTGATTTCATACTAAGAAGTTCATCAGAAATAATGACTTCATTATATTATTGAACCATGTTAAATACATTTCCTATCGAGTCGTTTTGTTACTATTAAATCTACTTATTCTCTTCAGTTATATTAAAAATAGGCTATGGCAATTATCATCCTCCAACTCCTGTAATTTTAGGTTCTAGACACTAGAGATTAAAAAAAGATTATATCTTGAATTTAAAATATTTCCCGTCCACTCACCCTCCTCCCATGTCTTACTACCCATCTGGGCCATATTCATTTCAATAAGGCAGGGAGGATGGAGTTTCGAGAAAATGTTTTCACGTTAGAATTTAGGTTGAGTGTGAAATTGTTTATAAGCAAACAGCCCCAGAAAATTCCCTTGGGAATCTAGTTCAGACCCTTCCATCACCGGACTGCCATATTTAGTGAGTTTGGTCCCGTTAGTTTTAGTTGAAAGGATCGTTTAGTGAAATAAAGTAGATTAGTTATGCATCAGTTTGGAATAGAGCGTTGCTCTCACAATCAGAATAGCACCTTGTGTTCCAATACATTGTAAGGCTAATAAACGGTATTATAATATACTGGTACTGTGCATTGGTAGAGTTTTTAACAATCTAAAATATATTTCTTATTACATTTAATGTAAACAATTCTGCTAACACACCCTTCAACTTGAAACCCTCCCTGAGTTTTGCAGTCCACGTGCGCCACTGACTCGAGGTGAAGTTGTCTGTGTTCCATGAAAGGTCCTTTCTTTGTTCGCTCGCTGCGCTGGAAGAACATACTTTTGAGGATGAATTAGTCGTGGAGTGGTATTAATGAGGGTGTCATTAGACCACGACGCTGAAACATGAATCTGCTCCTAAAGCCTTATGCGGAACTGAGAGGATCTACAGTCTGTTATTTCTGAGTACCCTGAGTACAGTCAGTTAATGATGAGAACTAGAGGCACAGCTGGTTCTTGCCGAGTATTAGAGATTAAACCATATATAATCATCTTTTGTAAAGATTGTACACCCATCCTCTAATGGAGCGAGATCAATAACCCCCTTCTTCTAGATCAAGAACCCGCTTCTGCTAGATCAATAACCCCCTTTAGCTAAATCAATGACCCCCTTCTGCTAGATCAATAACCCCCTTCTGCTAGATCAATAACCCCCTTCTGATAGATCAAGAACCCGCTTCTGATAGATCAATAACCCCCTTATAATAGAGCAATAACCCCCTTCTAATAGATCAATAACCCCCTTCTAATAGATCAATAACCCGCTTCTGCTAGATCAAGAACCCGCTTCTGATAGATCAATAACCCCCTTCTTCTAGATCAATAACCCCTTCTTCTAGACCAATAACCCCCTTATCCTAGTTCAATAACCCCCTTATAATAGATCAATAACCCCCTTCTGCTAGATCAATAACTCCCTTCTGCTAGATCAATAACCCCCTTTTGCTAAATCAATGACCCCCTTCTGATAGATCAATAACCCCCTTCTGTTAGATAAAGAGTCCCCTTCTACTAGACCAAGAGCCCCCTTCTGCTACATCAATAGCCCCCTTCTACTACATCAATAACGATAAAGAAACCCTACATCTGAGTGAATAAGTAAAGACGTATGTAGACTCCCCATTTCAGCACACAACATTTTGAATAGTCTTGTATTCTTAGGTCGCGATTTGATAAAATTAATTCTTTTCTCGCTTTCGTCTAAACTTTCTTTAATCGAGGGTTGCATTTTTTTTTCACATCAAAGGCATGGTGGGGGAGGACGGAGTGGTTTCTGCTGCACTCCTACTTCTTGTTTTATTCTTGAAATAGCACAAGACGTCTTAACATTGTCTGTACACACATCAACGCAGTTATCTTTTTGAGATGTCACATTTATTTTTATTTTCAATCACTTCGCGTAGTACTTGAAGATCCTTCGCAGAGCACACTTTGGGAACCGCAGCCTTATACCATGTGACCACTGTTTCATGCTTCTATGAGATATGGAGGATGTTTAATGTATAATATGTTAATCAAATACTTCTCAGAACTCCTCTTTACTTGCTTACGTTTATACTGCGTAATATAGGCGTTTCTACAAACTCTCACCGCGGGAAATAATTGTAATATTTGTGATTATAGTTTTTATTATATTATTATAATTAGATTAGTTATAAATAATTAAAGTAGTTTGTACTAGAGTTATAAATAATTTTAAAAATAAAAAATGGTAAGACACTATCATATTTACTTTCTCATATAGTTTACTAGCTTGAGTGTACTTTTTTCGCAGGGGGAATCTAAAAGTACCTTTTAAATATATATCAAATTAAGCAAAGGAAAAGTAACCAACTCTTAAATTAATTTTATATATTGATCCATTATTGGTTTAAATTATGTGACTAAACGTGAAATATAGTCAAAATGACTAAAACTTATTGTAGTTGTATAATCTAATCATTTCTCTCTACAATTGATCATATGAGAAATAAAATAAAGTAATAGGCCTAGACATTTTTACTAAAATGAATTGAACAAAGAGCATTACAGTTTAATAAATAGCGTTAATGAAATAAATAACTGTTAAACATACTGTACATATTCGCCCTGAAATTACCTATCTTATTTGAATTTATTCTAGCATCAAGAAGTTTTTTTTCTAACTGATTGTGAGATGTTGAAAGCCTTATTTTTATAATAATATTTATTCATTTTATGATTTTTAGGGTTGTTTTGTAGCTACTTGTAAAAATAATATCAACAACAGCAACAAAAAGGTTTTTTCTATACGTTTTAAAATTTACAATTCCCTACTTCCGCTCCCCAACCAATTGGCTGACTCTTGTTTTAAAATTTAAAATGTTCAGACCTTCTGGATATTTGGAATGATCGTTTTACATTTAAGTAAACATTTAAAGTGTCTACTATTTGGGAAGTATTTCATTATATTAGTTTTGGAAATTTTGGACTAAGCCCTATCCCCACACTTTTCAGTCATTCACTGTGAAATAAATAAATATATAAATAAAGTATATTAGGAATATCTACATATTATACCTAACAAATCTCAAATTTTAAGGATGTTTAGGAGTATTCGACCAATTAACGCGGAAGTAATTTAGAATGAAGCAATAATACGAATCTCTTTTTAAATACAAAATATATTATCGTTTGGACCCAAAGTTTCCAAAAAATGTTTACCAATGAGATACCGTTGAATGAATTTTATCCCTCGTAAAACAATAAGACACAAATAAATCCACATATACCAAGTGGGAATAAAAATTTTAAGGCCATGTCCGAAACAAATTTGAATTTTCAAAAATAACTCACTAATAAATTAACCCTTAAACTAATATCCATACAGTAAACAAATACTTAGTAGTATTGAACATTTAATTTTTTTTAAACATACATTAATGTATGTCACTTAAATTATAAACAAAACAGTGACTTTTCTTTTCGATAAAGCCTCAAATCTTCAAATATCAATCTTCAGGAAACTGCATTTAATCTTAGAACTATTTTAAAATCACGACTTTATATTACAGTAAAAGGGTAACCAAATGTCGGACCATGGTCCGCATCTGGATCACAGACAAATTTTTAAGAAATCTTGATAAGATAGCGATACGATGGTATTACCCAATTTCAATTCAATACTGTTGGTAGTGGAACAATATCGGAAACTTGGAACTGTTCCAAAAGTGTAAATGGGACAGCTTGGAGCAGGTACATGAGAAATCATTATCGACACATCTTAGTGAGGGACCAGAATCAGCCAATGACGCAATACGTGGACGTAATTGACCTTGACAACACTGCTCAGTCTAGTAATGCAACTGGCGGTTAGATTAGTTGTGTGCTGTTGTTTTGTTTTTCACTCCGATGCGTACATTTGTAGTGTAGTAATTATCAATTATCACAATATATAAGGAAAATAGAACGATGGAGGTTGAAAACACAGTTTTTATCAGAGCTAGTTGAGTTGGAGCAGTACCTGTTTGTTTGATTTGTCAAAAAAAAACCTGTGTCAATAGTAACAATTTTTAATACAAAACCACTTAATAAGACCAAACACAAATCATTTGGCGAAAAACTACCAGTAGGAAGCAACCTTCGCAAATCTAAAACTGAGAACTTATGCACAAATTACACATCGTTAACCTAAACTATGAATCGTTCAACGACCGAAAAAGAAAATTGTCCTGAGTCCTCCTTGCGTATTTCTTGGACTATAGCCAAACATATGGAACCTTTTACTGAAGCAGATATACAGTAGCCCCATGGCTTCTTTGGTGCTGAGTGACTTCTGACAGTCAACATTTGGGTATATACCTAAATTTTGACTGTAAGAAGTGACAGCTGCTAAACACATGGTTTTGCAGATCATATGGTTCGGCGTAGGGATACACAATTTGGTCTGGTAGCTTTTCAAAGCAGTTAGCTGTGAGCTGTCAGTCAACACCAAAAAAGCCGTTGGGCTACTATGATTATATAATGCATACTTGAGGCAGGATATATTTTATTTGAGAATAAAAAGGATTTTGTTGATACTCATTGGCGTATTCCACTATCTACGTCTTCCAACAAAAGAAATACACAAGTTTTGGCAGAAGAAAAAATATGAGCTACAAACATGTTTTAGCGGCCACGTATGAATCGTGAGACATATTGGATCCAGCTTTACCTATCAAAGTTTGCAGGTACTATAAAGTACATGGGTTGCGATTCTTCTTTGCTTTGTAAAGTTTGACTTAAAAATGTAAATTTTTTAAAATAATCAAACAAACATGTTTTATGTTGTATTTTCCGATTATGTAAATGTCAATTTAAATTATATACATAATTAATACTGTATTAAAAATTATATAGAGCCTAACATAATAAAGGGTATCCATTGGTTCCAACAAGTTCCATGTGCTCTAAATCAGCAGCTAGGTTATTTTAGGTTGAACTTTGAAACAAATTATATTGTTGAAACTCTATATTTTATGCCTTATAATCAAAACCTTCATTTACCTTAGTTTGATAATTTTTTTTGTCTTAAATGTTTATTTATATAGTTATTTTTATATTTTTAAAGACTTTTTATTAAAATATATATTTTATTTTAAGGGGTGAAAAGTATGTTAAATATAATATTATTATTATTTAGAAATATTACAAGCTATAATCACGACAAAATTACGCATCAATTTTCAAATTATTGTGCAATACTTTGTTGAGTACCTCTATTTTAGACCATAGGCCTTGTTTTAAATGTTCACTAGGCTAAGTTTTTTTTGTGTCGAAGCGATTTTTTTATGAATAGCACCAAATTTCTTAGAAAAAGAATTAAAAAGGATTTATATACATAAACATAGAAACCAAATTTTATAAAAATAACAATTGAAAGCATAATAATAAATTAATACATAGTCTTATACATTTTATAGGTGTATTATTAAATTCTGTTTAATTAGGTAAAACAAGTATAATGAGTCTTTTATGTACTCATCAGTACCAGATTGCATTTAAGCCTATGGTACAATAATAATGGCAATTTTTTCCCCCCCGCAACTCCTTGTCACATACATGTGTACCAAAATTATAGTTAACTAGATTTAAATTTTTCATAATTCAGTAAATAAAGGGACAAAACAATTGAATTTTAATATTAAATTCAATCCATTTAATATACAACCTTAGATACAGCTGACCTACACATAGAGACAGGGACAACCATAGGTACAGCTGACCTACACAGGGACAATCATAGGTACAACTGAAATACACAGGGAAAACCCTAGGTACAGCTGATCTACATAGACACAGGGACAACCATAGGTACAGCTGACCTACACAGGGACAACCCTAGGTACAGCTGATCTACACATAGACACAGGGACAACCATAGGTACAGCTCCCCTACACAGGGACAACCATAGGTACAGCTAACCTACATATAGACACAGGGATACTAGCTACAGCTGACCTACACATAGACACAGGAACAGCCCTAGGTACAACTGAAATACAAACAGTCACAGGGACCTCCCTAGGTACAGCTGACCTACACATAGACACAGGAACAACCATAAGTACAACTGACCTACACAAGTACAACCCTAGGTACAGCTCATCTACACATAGACACAGTTACAACCCTAGGTACAACTGAAATACACAGGGACAACCCTAGGTACAGCTGATCTACACATAGACACAGGGACAACCCTAGGTACAACTGAAATACACAGGGACAACCCTAGGTACGGCTGACCTACACATAGACACAGCTACAACCCTAGGTACAACTGAAATACACAGGGACAACCCTAGGTACAGCTGATCTACACATAGACACAGGGAAAACCATAGGTACAACTGAATTACACAGGGACAACCATAGGTACAACTTAAATACACAGAGACAACCCTAGGTACAGCTGATATACACATAGACACAGTTACAACCCTAGGTGCAACTGAAATACACAGGGACAATCATAGGTACAACTGAAATACACAGGGACAACCCTAGGTACAGCTGATCTACACATAGACACAGTTACAACCCTAGGTACAACTGAAATACACAGGGACAACCCTAGGTACAGCTGACCTACACATAGACACAGGGACAACCATAGGTACAACTGACCTACACAGGGACAACCCTAGGTACAGCTGATCTACACATAGACACAGGGACAACCATAGGTACAACTGAAATACACAGGGACAACCCTAGGTACAGCTGATATACACATAGACACAGTTACAACCCTAGGTACAACTGAAATACACAGGGACAACCCTAGGTACAGCTGACCTACACATAGACAACCATAGGTACAACTGACCTACACAGGGACAACCCTAGGTACGGCTGACCTACACATAGACACAGCTACAACCCTAGGTACAACTGAAATATACAGGGACAACCCTAGATACAGCTGATCTACACATAGACACAGGGACAACCATAGGTACAACTGAATTACACAGGGACAATCATAGGTACAACTGAAATACACAGGGAAAACCCTAGGTACAGCTGATCTACACATAGACACAGTTACAACCCTAGGTACAACTGAAATACACAGGGACAACCCTAGATACAGCTGACCTACACTTAGACACAGGTACAAATATTCGCAATAACCTCTTTTTTTTAAGTCGCTGGTACATAAAGTGTATACATACAAAGTAATATCGATTCTGAAATGTTCACGATTAAAGTACTTGCTTTATATGATAAAGTAAGTTAGATATGTATTAAATGCACAAACAGTTTTCCCTGCTGATTTTCTTGGTAGCGCCGCGAGACACGTATACTAGGCAACTCATGCTGCATGTATACATTGAGTGGTAGACAACTTTAAAGGATTATAACAACTGAGCGTTCAAAACACCAATCCTTTTGGCATACATACAACAATACTTAACATATTTATTTTAAATTTGCTAAACATATTTTTAATAGCTATAAATATAAATTATAGTAGTTTATATTACTTAGACACTATTTGTATTTGCATTAGTGTTATACAAAAATGCACGGTTTTTAATTTTAATTTATAGAGTTAGGTAGCTTACAAATATATTATATTTATTAGTTTGGGATCAATCTCACCATGCATTTACCAGATATATATTAAATTGCTATGTATTTGTTAAAAACTAAATATGTATTTATCCATTATGGTATTAAAAATAAATTTTACTTTATAATCGTGCACATTTTTTCATAGCTTGGATTGGGACACAATTTTTAGAAATAGATTTTCAGTAAACTGCCCATAAGTAAATTTTCCTTAGGAAGCAAACATATCATCATGCTAATCACAATAGACACTCTTCATTTATAAATAATTGTTAAAATACTTAAATCTGTAATTTTCAAAGAACAGTAATTTGTTAACTAATATCAAACTATATTTGTATTTGATTATTTAAATATTATAATCATGAGAAACAATGTTTAAAATACACACTTTGAACTAAATCTAAGTGCCATTTTCAAACAGTAAGTACTTTATAAAATTTGCCATTTTCTAACCTCACTATTTGCTCTGCCATTGAGCTATCCCGGATTAATAGTGTACTAAGTCAAATTTATGAAGATTATTGTGATGTTATTTATGTTAATATGCCTTAATTTTTAAGTATATTATATGATAAAGTCATTTTACTTACCTAATTTCTATAAATTCTGACATTTTTAATTTATTTTGATTAAATTTGGTACCATCATCTTTGAATGAAATACCTTGGTCGAACATTTGGGCGAAGAAAAAAGAAATGATCGAATATCTGTGTTCCATTTCGTAGCTATATTAAATAATAATAATTATTGATTATTATCAAGGAATTGATGCTGGCGCGATCTTGACTCTTGAAGTTAATTGGGTGAACTAAGTTTAATGATATTTAAAAGAAACCTGAATCATTCACGGCTATTTCAAAGTAAATATGAAGCTTATAATCATAAGACTGTTGACTTTATACCTTAATAACTATTATAATTATTGAGTTTTGTTAATTTTTCTATATATTTGTATTTATCTGGTGCATCATTCATTGTTTTTAAATTTTTATAATTTTAATATTAATTATTACAAGTTTTCCAAAGTAGTTATTCTATAAGTATATGCCTAAATGAAACACTTTTTAATTGTTAATTTAGAATGTTTTTCAAATACATTTATTTATTGGTATATTTTTCTTGTAAAATGGCTAGGAAGTGTTCCTACGCCAAATATTTTAAAACCCATGAAATATAGGTTGATTTCTAGTGTGGATTGTTTCCACTGCTTTTAAAACGATGCCCAGACCTCATGTGTTGCTCGAAGATATAATAAGTGGTAAATTATTGTCAAACAAGGCCAGAACGTCTTGTATTAAATTTGAGCCTTCCATATATTTTTTCCACGAACAGGAAGCGTTTCTTAAGAATTGGTGAGAGCTAAGCATTTATTCATATAAACTTTTATTTACCAAATAATAAAGTTTGTCATTTGAAGGCATAGAGCCTATCTAATTAAAAACGAGAAATCCTTGAACATCGCCAGAGTATTTTTTAAAACAAAACATATAAATTGTATTACTACTAGGACATAAAGTTGTCAACAGTAACAATAGATTGAGAGAACAATATTTTCTGTTGAATTACTTCTAATACTTGGAGACTTCAGAAGAAAAAAAAAGTTTTAAAGATCCAAACATTTTAATCTTGTTGTATTAAATTTAAATTGTTAAACTTTAATCCAACATTTTATCTAACTTTTTTATTCTCAATACAATTTTAGGGTTTATAATTAGAAAGGCATACCATAGGTAGGGGATAAGGTAGGTTATGATGATTATTAAATAATAACCTTCTATAGTGTCTATATTTTATGCTATATTTTAATTTTACATTTTTCAAAATGTATGAAAAAGTGTTTTATTTTTGGTATATTGTTTTTGTACATGATGATAGCAATATTTTCTAGAAAAAGTTAGTGAACAATAAACACCCAGAGAACTAAAAAAAAAGGAGTCGTCGTGACACCTTCGGAGCTAGACCAAGAAAGGAAAGATTATTCTTTTTACTCTCCTATGCGGAATGCTTAAGAGCTGCGCCTGCATATTGTATATGTCTATTATATGTCCAATAATAATAATAATTTTTAATTTCTATTGTATTGGCGCCAAACGTGAGGCCTAATTATGTGTTAGGGAACTGTGTTGACAATAAGACATGAGCGGAGGGAGCTATTTTACTAAAAGCAAGGCCAGAACTCAAATTTCAGAAACAAGTATTCACAACAAGGTAGGGAGTAATGACAGGGCCATAATTATGTTAATGAAACACCAACGTCAGCTTGATTTCAATACTTAGGACATTATAGGGTAGTTGTTTCAAAGGGCGCATATTGAATAGTGAGGATGGGGATTATGGAGAAAAGGGTAGTTGGTTGGATATCCTGTGTGACACCTCTCACCCCAATCCTAGATTTTCTGACTGAGATGAAACGACTTTTTGCCCAAATGTAAAAAGAGCCCTCGAACAAAATTAATGAGAGGCAATCTCAAATAGCCAAGTTGATTGAGAGCCATACGCAGCTCTCAACCACAATTAGTGAGGGCTATGGCAAGATGGGAGAGGGTCTCTCAAAACCAATTAGTGAGAGCCAAGCAAACATGAGCGAGAGTCCGCTTAAATTCAGTGATCCTGATTTGATGGAGGCTAAAGGAAGTAAAGAGGGCAAGGGGGATGATTTGAAGTTTCAACTAACCCATAATCTACACTGGAAGAAGCGGTAGAATAAATCATTTAACATTATGTTGCATGTGGATCTTACAGCATATTTTGACAGTATTTACTATGGTATAAATAAGACCATTATTACAGGCTCAACCAAAGTAAGCAAAGAGATGTTGTAAATAATTCTACCCTTAGAAGGAAGAGAGGACAAAGTGCAAAGGATGTACTATACATGAAGGATTCTTAAGTTCAATTGTCTTTGCTATATCCTTTTGAGTACTAATATTTAGGAGCCTATTCTGGAAAATGTCTAAGTGAATTTTTATTAGATTAAATAGTGTGCGAAAGCCTTATAAGCACTACAGTAAACAGTGAGTTTGTCGAATAGTTTGTCATGCTATCAGAGAAGTGTCCAGTTGTAGCTGTAAAGTAACATATTATATTAAGAAGTCCAGTAAGTTGATCTTAAAAAAGAAAAGGGGTTCTGAAATACCTGGAGAACCGGAATATTCTATGATATCCTAAAAATAGGAGACTATTCTATTAATAAAACAGAAAAATAAAAAAATAAAAAATTGACGATTATAGTAATAGTAGAATAATCAAAATAATATTATAAAACCATTACAATAAAAACATTGGAAAATCTCCTTGAATGTATTATAAAGAACAAATTACCTCACATTTTTGCATCATAGCCTCCGAATAATTAAAAATTACAGTATAGCGTTACTCAAAATAAAAATCTTCAATAAAAAAAGTACAGTAAAAATAATCAATTATGTCTAGCAATTCTTTGTATAAACATGTTATACTCATATCTAATTTTGTTTAAAGATACGTCTAAACATATGATGTTTCAGGATTGTGCCTCCATGTTTCTCAGAGGTATGGTATGGCACCAATAATTATCAATCATTCAAGGGGGAGAGGGGCCGTGTTTATGTTTGACTACATACTCTAACAAGATGAGCTGGACAAATTAATCCAATATCGGTCACGACACGTTCCATCAAGGTTAAGTTGTGACTGACTGGAACAACTTGACAGTTGGACATTATTACCTTTGAAAGGGTCCATTGGCATATATATTCGCAGACTGTCCGTGCCATTGCTATAAAATATCTAGGTAACCATTTCACTTGTTGGGCATCCTGGTCGATATAAAGCCTCGTCCAAAACGTGATGTAAAATATGAGGCGGAACCGTTGAATATATATATACTTTCAACGACGGAACTACGTAGTACAAGGGTAAAAATGATCGAGCCATCTCAACAATAGAGAGTTATTACGTACACTCACTATTCTTTGAAAGGTAGCAGGCTTACACCAGGGCATACACTATGACATAGCTTGTAAGCTAGGCTCATAATATATCCTTCAAGGAAACACTGGGATATTTCAGGGTAAACGAAGTGGAAATTAGAAACAAAAGAAAAGAAAGGTGGTTTGTAAAGTCAGAGATACAAAACAGAGAGATAAAGATGATCTTTTGTATGAAGAAGGTAAAAGCCTTCTCACAGCATATATTTCAAAGCCACTTTATAAACAATATTATTATGTAATTATGTATTCTGCCAGTTTTAAAATATGCTTTAATATAACGCCAATTAAATATTAAAATGAATCTCATCTGAGAGCAGCCTAACTCCCAAACATCTTCAACCCATTTGCTTTGTAGCATTAGACGACATCATTCTCAATAAATGTGAATTCATAATCAATAGAAGCACATACTTCTAACGGTTACCACCTGGAATAAACGTCAGCTTCATAAAGTCTTCATCATTAGAAACGGGGATGTCATGTTTCAACCCCAACTGAGTGTTTTACCCTCAATTGTTTCCTACTCTCACTTCACGAAAATGCAGGTACATTTACTCTAAAGTCTGCCTTTATCCTCGTTGAATGGGAATGGTTCGGACGAGTAGTACGATGAAGTGCGAGAAAAACAATGAAACAAAATTAGGATTGTTGGACGGGATTGCACGGGGTTGGCATTTTAGAGTGAGTTTCAGTTTAATTTGAGTTTCCTGTGTTATAACAAGTTAATTGAAGTACAAATTTACATTTGAAACTAATAATAATTGCTTAACTTTATTTTATAAGTTTCTGGTAGAAATATAGTTCTATAACATATATTAAAAATACTAAAATTACTTTCATATAATCCCACGTAATGACATGTGATCTTCATTTTTATCATCTTTATAGATTTTGTAAATATCTAAAAGTATGACTAATTATTATTATTCTCCTTCAGCTCCGAGATATTTTTTCCCTTCAAGTGATACTATATTTGAATCCTCCTCCTTCCTAAGCTCCTCTTTCCCTCAACCTTTCCATCCATGACGTCATGCAGAAGACATTCCTCCTAAGGATGTTTCCGATCCAGTTTGTTTTGCACCCGCTCTTCTCACCCGCTCTTCTTAGGACTTCTTCATTTGTCACCCTGTCTGTTACCTCATATTCTCAAGTCTTCTCCAGTACCACATTTAAAAGCTCTCCAAGTATTTATTTTCCATTATGAAAACGGAAATATTATGTTTGTATTTTCTAAACGAACTTCATTCCAGAATTTTGCTATAAAGTTTCTTTTCTTTGTGTGTGATATCTAAGCTAAGTTTATTTCATTGCTGGAAGAAAAATAATTGTTTGAAAAAACAAGGTGAAGTTCCCAGAATATATTTCTAAATAAAAAAAGGCTGATATTTGGAACGATATGACATTTCTGTAGAATCCAAGTGTTTTTCCTTCGCCTTGGTCATTCTTCTCTTTCCTTTTAGGATCATCCCGCTGCTTCTTCAGTATTCCAAGAATTGATAGAAACAAAAGAGCAACTACACACGGATTATTTATAGACTATAAGTAAAGTCACTTAAAATATGAACTTTAGCATTTATTTACCCCTCTTATAAAATTAAACAATTTTGTTACATGCTCGCTTCAAACAAATTTGCCAACACATCATTATTGTCAACCATATGTAGTAAATGGCCTCACCAAAGCTAGAATGATAGTTACCTTAATTTTCAACAAGAGCTCCGGATAAAATAAGTTTCAAGAAATAAATTTCATATTAAAATATTCTTATCGATGATAATTGTTTCAACAATTCAATTTATATATGAAGGAACTATTTGACAGATATAAAAGTTAGTAAGACAATATATATAAATTTATATGAAATATTATAGATGAACCATGTTTTAAGTTGGTTAATTAGTTTAAAAGTTATAATGCACACACACACACACAAGGTCACAGTAATATAGACCTCATCGTGTTATTATGCAAATTATATTATGGAAACATATTTATCCAAATTATGCACAAACAGATAGATTATTGTTTAGTACGACAAGGTTGGTGTACATGTTTAAAGTTATAGTACTAAACTGGAGGGATGGGATGAAAATGGCCTTTAAAATCCTGATTGGTTCTTCAAACTGTGATTTTCATATCGTCTTTATAAGAAAAGGGTGGTACATTTTCTCTTACTTGCAATCATAATTAATCTTCCCTAGGATTTTTTACTATGCGTATTTTAATATACATTTAATGAATCAACTAATTATTTCAGCACATGACCTAAATTCTAACCTAATACTAGAAAGCACACTAGCTAGTCTCCTGACCAACCTTTTGACAATAACCAGCTTTTTACAATTTTTAATCCTCACCGGGTGTAATGAAAGTGTTTTTCACTCTAATATTTCCCACACTCCTTTCACGTGAAAGGGGTTAATATAATTTTAGGTTATTTATTTACCAAAATGTAGTTAAATGTTGGTAGTAAGACTCGGTGCATATATTTTTTTAAATCGTAGGTTGAGATTGCGCTTAAAAAATGTGATCTATAGTTGTATGTTATTTCTCTGAAATGTGATGTGGAACTGAAAGCAAACACTTCATATTTGTTCTTCGTGACCAACGTGAGAACTTAACAGACTGGTCCTCCCTCTCGAACTCGTCTTACTCAACCTTCCTTACTCTCTCCGTCCAACTCGTAAGTTTTATACCTCTCGCCTCCATCCTCAGCCCTGTTTCTGTAGCCGTATACATGTTCTTGTGCGCTTTCTGGTCCCCGTCAAGGATAATTAGATTTGAGATAAGAGAAACGTATTTCTCCACCAAAGAGCATAAGAATAAAAATTCATGTGAAAACACCTAAATTAGAAAGTATATATATTTGCTAATAGCTGAGAAATTATTCGTTTATCAAAATATATTTCAAATAACAGATTTTATCTTTAATAGTAATACAACTTTACAATGATAAGTTACTTTGAATCTCCAATAGTTGCGGGGAAATGATGAAAATGGGAGAATTTACCCCGTGGAAAATACCCTCAAAATCAATTTTATGAGAAATGATACCTTACATTTTGTTTAAATGATAAACCATTTCTAAATATATTATTTGAGCAAAATCATTAAAGTGAGTTTTGAGAAAATTAATTTTTTTCTCTTTATGCCCTTTAATAAAATATCCTTAATTTAGCATTGAAATCTAATCCAAAATAGCTCGGGG
>CABFOW010002407.1:79349-102764 GCA_902141385.1 Timema californicum
GGGGGGGGGGGGGGGACCTTATGAAAACCCCAGATACCAAGTTTTAGCCCAATCGGTAAAATAGTTCCGGCTCTAGCGCTAGTTGAAGTTGTTACAAGTTTATTTTTATTTTGACTGTTGTTTCCAACTTCATGAATTCTTATTCTAGAGTAAAAATACTTTACATTATTACCTCGATTTGAGCAAATATTCTTCTGATGTTTGAGTCTTTTAACATTGCTGATATATGTTTGATTATGGTGGGGCAGTATTCAACTGCTCTAGTTTGTGATTGGAGCTTATGATGATGATTATAGAGTTCTAGAAGTTTATTGGTGTGATTGTATTGGGCGAACAATGTCCACACTGTTACTAGTGTTATAGCCTACTGACTGTCTGTTACTAGTACTATAGCCTAGTGACTGTCTGTTAGTAGTACTATAGCCTAGTGACTGTCTATCCGTTATTAGAACTATAGATTATTGACTGTCTGTTATTAGTGCTATAGCCTACTGACTGTCTGTTAGTATTGCTATAGCCTACTGACTCTCTGTTACTAGTACTAGAGCATACTGACTGTCTGTTATTAGTGCTATAGCCTACTGACTATCTGTTACTAGTACTAGAGCCTACTGACTGCCTGTTAGTATTGCTATAGCCTACTGACTATCTGTTACTAGTACTAGAGCATACTGACTGTCTGTTATTAGTGCTATAGCCTACTGACTCTCTGTTACTAGTACTAGAGCCTACTGACTGTCTGTTATTAGTGCTATAACCTACTGAATGTACGTCCGTCATTAGTACTATACCCTACTGACTGTCTGTTACTAGTGCTATAGCCTACTGACTATCTGTTAATAGTGCTTTACCCTACTGACTATCTGGTTGTTATTAGTACTATAGCCTACTGACTGCTTGTTAATAGTTCTATAGCCTAATGACTTTTGTTACTAGCATTATATCCTATTGACTGTCTGTTATTAGTACTATAGCCTAGTGACTGTCAGTCTGTTACTAGTACTATAGCCTACTGACTGTCTGTTATTAGTACTATAGCCTAGTGACTGTCTATCCGTTATTAGAACTATAGATTACTGACAGTCTGTTATTAGTGTTATAGCCTACTGACTGTACGTCCGTTATTAGTACTATAGCCTACTGACGCGTTGTCTGTTACTAGTACTATAGCCTATTGACGCGTTGTATGTTACTAGTACTATAGCCTACTGACTGTCTGTTATTAGTACTATAGCCTAGTGACTGTCTATCCGTTATTAGAACTATAGATTACTGACAGTCTGTTATTAGTGTTATAGCCTACTGACTGTACGTCCGTTATTAGTACTATAGCCTACTGACGCGTTGTCTGTTACTAGTACTATAGCCTATTGACGCGTTGTATGTTACTAGTACTATAGCCTACTGACTGTCTGTTACTAGTACTATAGCCTACTGAGTGTCTGTAAATGTTACTAGCACAATAGCCTACTGACTGTCTGTCTGTTACTAGTACTATAGCCTACTGACTGTCAGTCTGTTACTAGTACTATAGCCTACTGACTGTCAGTCTGTTATTAGTACTATAGCCTATTGACTCTCTGTCTATTGTGGCTTTTTGTCTGTTACTGGGTCCATAGCTAAAAGCAATTTTTCCGATCAAGCTGAAACTTGGTATTCAGGGCTTTTTCAGGTCCCACAGAGCAGATTTTTTGATACTTCATCTATTCCTACTATTAGGGTAGCTTACTTAAATATGTAAATAATATTTTTTTATCGAAATCGGCTTTGGTAATTTTTATTAAAATATATATATTTATTCTGTGTAATACCATAGATATGATGACGTATCAAATTATCCATAAGGAATGTTTTAGATGTTACTTTAGATAGGCGGATATTTGCATCTTTTAGTTGGGGCCCCCAGTGGTGAAATCAACTTTTTTTAAATAAAAACTTGACATTTTCACTTATGTTTATAACCTAATAATAATAAGCTAATTTGGCATTTTCTATATTAAATTATTTAGTAAAACACGAGTTTTTGTTATTTCTTAACATAAATATGATTGTCTAAATAAAGTTTATATTTGTAGTTTTTACAGAGATTGTATTTTTACTTGTTCTTTTTGCAGAAAATGACCATTTATGAGTTGGTATTGCATAAAAATGCTTAATTTTGATATTACATCAGTATACCAATGAATATAGATAAATATATTTTGAAAAGGACATAATATAAAACAGTATTGCATAATTTTATATAAAAAAATATGTAGGTATTAATAATAAATATGGGTGACCTGGTGGTCTAGGGGTAAGGTGTCAGACTTCTATGCTGGTGGCCGGGGTTCAATCCTCGGTCCCGGCAAAGATTTATCTGATTACCAAACCCTTCCTTCACCTATGACAAGACATCTTGTGAATGTGGGGAATGCCAGGCCACCACCGTGGTTCGGATTCCACGTTAAACTGTAGGTCCCTCATTTCATCTCACAATCACCCTACCATTACACATTAGCGTAAGTGCGTACAACCCGAATGGGTAGTAAGACGCGGTGCTGATAATAATAATAATAATAATAATAAATAAATAAAAATATGAGAATTTCAGAAACATTCCAATGAAACCTCCCAGAAACAGAACTAAGTTTGTTCAGACAAGTTGAATATATTTTTAAACAAAACACATTTTTAAGCACACAAGTATGACATATCTAATCAGAACCAGAAATCTCTTCATCATCAGCAAATTACTTCAGCATTTTTACCTCGATATTTAAAGATCCCATCCTCACACCAAATCCGGATCTAAAAATCTGTCTTCCTAACAACCAAGCGTCAAGATTCATGCTACAGTCATTTTAAATAAATTCATACGTCAATTCATATGTCAATCATGATAGATCAATCGTATCAATTTCTACAAAATAATACAACTAATAAAGTAAAATAAAATAAATACAATAAAATATGTTTGTATTTTACAAAAGGACCTTCCTACCAGAAACTACTATATCCATTCACATCTCTGTCACGTTTTGTTTGTATGATTTCTGAACTAATTTTTTTTGGTGTGTTTGTTTTATTTTCCCTTCGAGGTGTATAAACGAGTTTTGAATTGTCTTCAAAGTTTTTTTGTTTGTTTGGAAACCATTTGCGATCTCTTGATTTGTTCTAGAATAAACAATGTCATGGACCTTCCCATTTCCATTACTATAAAAACAATTTTAATGTATTTATTGACGCTTGTTGAGGTTTTACTAATAAATCAATAAGATAATATTAATTTTAGAGTGGATGGGTAGGACATTTAGAGTTCTTATGTTTACAGATTATCTCAGAACATGGCAGAATAAGATGTTATGTTATTACACTACACAGCTAATCCTAGCTCCTAGAGTTTATTTTACATGAATTGTGTCTTACTACCCGTCTGGGTTCTCATATTATCTTACACTAATAGAGCAGGTATGTGGAGAGTGAACTTTAGATAAAGGTATTTACATTTTCAAGGAGGGAGAGGTTTGTAAACCATTCAGGAGTAAAAGTCTTAGGACGCAAGATCGGGAATTGAACCTTTGACCATTGTTTGGTATTCTCAGTTGAGTCAGGTGGGTTATAAGTGTGTGTGTCTGTAATAGCTACTGATAACAAGAAAGATCTGGAAAGTATAAACATGGACTTTACTGATATTAATTATTAATTTTATTTAGAGGAATCAATCAAAATGAATATTGGAAGATTTCATGACTTCACGTATGAATACATGAAACCAGTCCTAGGAACATGTATATCTGTCAGTTACATTTGTTCCTAAGAGAATCCTAGTAGAGTTACCACGGTCAAAATATAATTCAACAAATTCGAAATATTAATGACGAGAACAAGCAGTCTCACCGTGCAAAGCGGGGCTCTTTCTATCAGTGGGCTAAGCCCCAGGATAATAATTGTATCTGACACTGACCAGGGAGGGTGGAGTTCTACTAAGGACATTTTATTTCATAGATGTTTCCTCATCCTTCCTCCTTGTAGATGTAGACGTCCTTCACTAGACAAAGCAACTAAGTATATTAAACAAACAAGTAGATCAACTAGATGTGATTTCTAGCATACAACAAATTGTAACGTGTAAAAGTTGTCTAAGTTTACTTTGGATGAACAAAATCCTTTAATGTTAGACTAGGAGTAGAAGCCGTATCGGTGGCCATGCGGACTAAGCATCAGTCTGGCTGGTGACGGAGAGGTTGAAATTATATATAATGTGTGTCCAAGAAATTGCCACTTGGTTGAAAACTGATTATTTTCAAGTGAAGTCTAGAAGCGCCATCTTCATTTTGGTTTTAGTGGGAGGGTGGTTGGTTGAAGAACAACAGATATTAGCCAACAGAGATATTAGGGGGCCATTAAACTTTTGAACAGTGATTTTCCCTTGAAGCAATTTGAGGTGGGAACTTGGACATCAAACTGTAACAAGCCACCAAATCTCATCATGACATGGGAACCTTTTTGAAACCAATATCTGGACGAGGGGGAAGAGATGGAATTTCTGCATGAGGGGGATCATGAAGGGGCTTTATCCATTGTTCCCTTAGTTCCCTTTTTCTAATATGGTCCAATTAAATAGGATATATTTTATATTATTAGCCACACATGTGTTATTAAAATATGATAATAAATATAAGATTAAATTGGAAATAGTATTTAAAAACTAAATGTTAAGCAGGTAGTGGGATCGCCCCATATGATAATTTTAATTTAGACCCTATAGTTAATAAAAAAATTGGGGGAGCTTAATATTTTCAAAGGAAATTAAAATATCAACTTCTCTACGAGGAAGGAAAAGCGAGTCGAAAATAAATGAGAAAAACAAGACAATTCACTATGCTGTTTAAGATAATCATTTAAAAAAATACTTTAATTTAAGTATTTATTTAATGTAGTGTCTTACTATTCATACGAAGCAAAAACAAAATTACTGTTCCTAGTTCAAATATTGCTTGCCTAACACTATGTTTAGGCCTATGCACGTTTACTTTGCATAAAATAATAAACATTATTGACTTGTTTATTCTCTGATCTAATAATACTAGAGTAAAACCGGGTAAAGGAAGATGACTCTTCAAACTACCTATATAGATTATAATATAATATAAAAAAGTATATAAAATTGGTATGTGTGGAGTTTGAACTAGATTGGGTGGGCGCCACTCCTAGGGATTACACTTATAAGAAAATTAAAAAAACTAGTATATTACCTTTTCTTCGGCTAACTATAATGGTGGCACGATGACCCTTAAAACTCGAGACTACTAGGTGTTCTCGGGAATGTTTTCTGAACAAAGCTATTTTAATTTTTTATAATGACATTACCTACAACAATGGTATGATCGATATACCTACACGAGATGTAGAAAGTACCTGCAATATAGCATTAAGCAATTTAAGATGAATCACTGAATGAATTGTACAGGTGAAACTACAATATAAAATAATAATTATTATTAGCACCGCGTCTTACTACCCGTTTGGGTTATACGCACTTACGCTAATGTGTAATGGTAGGGTGATTATGTAATGGTAGGGTGATTGTGAGATGAAATGGAGGACCTACAGTTCAACGTGGAATCCGAACCACGGTGGAGACCTGGCATTTCCCACATTCACAAGATGTATTGTCAGAGGTGAAGGAAGGGTTTGGTAATCAGATAAATCTGTGCCTGTATAAAATAATTATACACAATCATTGCAACTTTCTTTGGGCTATTATTATCATATCAATGTTGCCACATCCCATTATTTCCTATGGACGTCCTAGTAGATACATATCCAAGAATATTACAACTGATTTTCAGTGTCTATTAGGTCAGTTAAGCTCTTTTAAGTAAAGGATGAATTGTCTGGAGAATATTAAAGTATGTTATCAATGTATTAGATGTTCCTTCTAAAAGTTTTAATAGTGTCTGATGTTGGATTATGGAGATAAATTTATTTAAAAATAAAGATTGGTAAGATCTCACCAGGAAAAAAGATATGTCCACAATGATTCCTTCTAAGATATCGGTTGAAGTTTAGTTTCTTATTTTCAGTCGAAATATTGAATTTCACTCTATAAAACACACACAATTTGGGTGCTAGGCTTATGGCACACGTAATATATATTTTAAATTCACTTTACCATGAAAGGTACATATTTTTAAATAGTTTTGGTAGTGACGAACACATATTTCGTTCTGAGAGTTTTCAGAAACCAAAAAGAAAACATTAATTTTATTCAATACTTTAGAAAAATAATTAAAAACGATAATTCCTCCAAGTCTAATGAGAATAATATATTGTAATACAATATAAATAGATTTAATTTAAGATACAAGTTGAAAATATTTAAAAATAATTATGAAAAATGATATAGAAAGCTAAATTCTTCAATTCCATAAGTAAAAATTGAAACTCGTGCTAGCTTAGAATTAATAAATCTTCTTGTCCCAAGAGGCTCTTCGCAGGCTTCCTCTGTGTGTGGGAGATAAACTCTGTCCAAATGTCTATCCTTTGTGTGGAATCACTCTGTCCATTTACATAATAACTCACTTATTTTATTTTCATTCCGAACGCGACTCGCTCTTAACTTGTCATCAGTTGATTATGTCTTGAATACCTATGGCCGGCCACAAAAATGAAAAAGAACTCAACCGACGACTTCAAAGGATAACTATGTTTAATAAAGAGGAATGTATTTCCCTATATTTCATAATTAGTTATTATTACTATTTTAAACAGTGCTGTACGATATTACCTCTGAGTTATTGTGAAGAGACATAAAGTGTATTTGACATGTACAACAACAATGCGTGCTATGCCGTGGAGGAACTTTAAAGCACATTTTAATCAACCAAAAACATTATAAAATTGTAAAATAATTTTACAAATTAGAAATAAAGTGAAAAGTATATTAGGGTGTCAAATAACACCAGACAAATGACATTTATTTTTTATAATTATTTTATTTTTATTTTACTTGACATAATACGAGTATGATACAGATTATTCAATAATATATAATATTATCTACTTTTTCTATAAGTTTAGAAAATTCACGATAAAATATAGTAAAATAAACACTGAATGGAGGAAAGAAGGGCAAGGCCTACACACTTACCAGAAAACTGTAGGCCTTGCCAAAGTTCACAATTAAAAACACACTAAAACACCAAATTGTGTCTTTATTATTGGTAGTTGGATGGAATATTGTATTTATAACATATTTAGTTATTGAATTATTTAATAATTAAATTAAATCATCTGTTAATATCGGTAGATTTTATACCTAGGTTTTTTATAGTATTTTTTTAAGAACATTATTTTCCCAGGCGCACACGAAATGTTGACAAAATTATCATTATTATTATTATTATTTCATGAAACCATGTTAAACCATAGCTCTAGAATTTAACACCACTTAGCAATATGGTCAATCTAAATCTATGAAACTAGGTAGGATTTCTTCAAAATTGTCGAGTCAACTTTCCTTTTACCCATCCAATTTTCTTAACAGTCATGAAGAATATAACAAAGCTCCTTGATTGTCCCATCATCGTCTTTATATTTTATTGCAAGATAGAGTTGATAACTTTATCTTTGCACTTCATTTAATCCTGTACTGTACATATTTGCGAGGATGTGTAGACAATATAATAGCTTCAAACAAAACTCAAATATAAATTTGCCGACGTATCTATTAGATGAAGACTATTAGAGTAGAGTTATGGGTTCTACAAGTGCCACATAAATAATTTAATTAGAATTTTTGTTTCTAAGAATTGTACTTAAAAACATCAATATAACTATTTGATACTCAATCACTAAATTGTGTATGTGTGTATTAAAGTTGGCAAATTTTGCTATAAGCTAGTTTCTCAAATCTAAATAATATTTTTATGTATTTTATTCATTAATTCATTTTTAAATTGGCATGAAAAAAGGGGATGGAAAGTATGTTGTTTGTGTTACTTCATCATACTAACGTAAAGTTGATGTTAAATAATGGTAGTATTGGTGAGTATCACCCAACTTTACTTGAAATATTTCAAAATGGTATAGTATATGATCAATTTTTTTAAATAAAATTATTTTCTTTATAATTTAAAGAAATGGTAATAATACAATAACATATGCTTAGGTTTGGAAATTCCTATTGACCAATTTGACCATTGATATAACATTTTAGACACAGATCCTATGACTAAAATTATCCACAGGATCAAAATCAAATAAATAGATGTATTTTCTAAGGAAGTGTGTGTAAAATGTTTGTATAAATAGTATAGAAATTATTGTTAGTTTTTGACAGTAAATTTTTTATTATATTCCATAACATTTTATACTAGTTTCTATGCCTAAGTTTTGATATTTGATAGGCATAATAAAAGGCCCATTGTGTTTATTTAGTGTATAGTTAAGACTATAGTAATACGTTTAGAGTCAAACTTACCAACAATGTTCATTAATTTACCTTGAATATTTTTGTCACACAAAACAATTAACCGTGACACTCGGGCACATCACAACTACCCGTGACACACTCGGTCACATCACAGCTACCCGTGACACACTCGGACACATCACAACTACCCGTGACACACTCGGACACAGCACAGCCACCCATGACACACTCGGGCAACATCACAACTACCCATGACACACTCGGACACATCACAACTACCCGTGACACACTCGGACACATCACAAATACCCGTGACACACTCGGACACATCACAACTACCCGTGACACACTCGGTCACATCACAGTATTAGTTCAATTTTACATTTCTTTATCTATACATTTAGTGTACAGAAAATATAATCTAAGCTATGGGTAAGAAGTATGTTTAATGTGTCCCAATATGTATTAATTTAAATAATGCCTTGTTTTAACTAACATGTAACAATATTATTAGATCAATTCATAATATGATACAATTCACAAATTGTGTGTTTCAGCAATATTGTGTGTGGCTTAGATAAAACAATATATAATCCATTTATATGATGTATTTAAAACTTCGAGAGTAAAAGTAAAGATTTTTCATTAGTTCATGCGCAAAACAAACTTAGATCCAAAACTAGTTTGTTTGTTGGAATTTGAAAGCAATCACTCAAGGTTTTCCGGAAAAAGAAATTAGTCTACAAAAGCACATTATTTCTGAGAATTGTTTATGTTCAGACACGAAAACAAATATACCTTTCCCTAATTTAGTAATTAGCACATCTGCCTAATGAGTCATAACTCACATGTTCGATTCTCGACATGGTAAAATTCTATATTGATCCAAAATTGCTAGCCAGAATACTTGGTGTTGTGTCTGACCCAGTGTAAGCTTAGGTTGTATATAATATAAAGATATATTCATAGAGTTCACAAAGTACTGTATCTACAGGTTAACTGCTCATGAAAAGAGAAAATCATCCACCGATTTCATATCTATAAACAAACAGCTTATGTTCATATATCTTTACATTAGTCAATTTATGGCCTAATAGATTAATTAACAATAATGTAAGGATATATAGTTCTGTGAATAAATATAGGTCAAGAGGTTTACAATACAAATAGCTAATCAGAAAAAATATCTAAAAACATTAATGAATTATGTGATTTGTTCAATTATTATAGTAATTATTATTTATTATTGGATTCAAAACTTTGCCATGGTCTTTTTATTACAATTACTGTCAATTCATTAGAAATAAAAAGTTTAATTGCTAAATGTGTTTATTTTTTAATGTAGCTTTTATTGACATATTATAGTTTTAGTTTATTGTATATACATTTATGTAACACTTTGAATAACTTATTTTGGAATTTCACTAAAGTAAAAGTTTCCTATGAAACACATTACGATTAAGTGTTATTTTGACGGACATGACGTTTGTTCATGTGCCCTGTGTGTACGTGTGTATTTGAAGACATCAAACGACACAAGAATTTGGCTAATTCAATGGTGAAATGCATATTTATTTGAGTAGATATCAATGATTTAGAATTGTTTACGTGGAAAAATAAATAGACTATAGTAGCTAAAATAAGTTAAAAAAGAAAAAGCTTTTAGAATTCAATGGGATACAAACCTTTTATTTAAAAAAACATCAACCATAAAAAAGGCAGCTATATTATTGAATAATAACAAGGGGTGCAGTGAAATGGGAAATCCATTGAAATTATCGGCAAAGGGATTACAGATCCCGCACCAGACACAAACCTCTCTCCGTAAATTATTGCTAAAAATACCTTGGCTAGAATGTTGGGTTTGTAAGTATATAATATATGACGTAAATTGAAAACACCTGCAACATATCGGAATAAAATATATCGTTTTACTTAGAGATGATATAAACCTCGAATAACTTTTTACAATTATTTTTATTGTCTAATTTAGGACGTTTAAAAGACAACTGGTACAATAATTACTAAGTGTGAATGCATTCGTTTAGTCTTAAACATACTATCTTATTTATTTTCGCATAGATGGGGAAATAACTAAAATACTTGGTCAAGTAAACTTCCCAAAATAATGTGTAAGGCACACTTTTGTGTCAACCCTTAGTATATATATATATATTTTCAAATAAATATCTTCCTGTAATTAGCGTACAATCCTGAGGTTCAACTAATTTTAATTCATAATTATCTCACTTTAATGTAGGTTTTATTTCCTAGTAATTTATCTATTTACTGTACATACAATTTAAATTAGTTCTTAGTATTGATTTGGCAGTTTCTAAAAAGCACTAGTCTTGTTTTTGTAAATAGCTCAAATTCTTGAAAATGCAACTACATTTTATGTTTGAATTTTACTAAGGGTGACAGATATTGTAGCATTTTGAAACGTGTAGACTTTCAGAAGTCTAACAATAATTAAAGCGAATTGCCTGAACGAGTAAAAATATGAAAGACTTTAAGAAAACTAAAAAAATGTTCATTTGTTTAGAAAAAAGAGGCTCACGCCATAATTGAGCAAAAAGGGTATCAAAATGTTCCTAGATAACCAAAACATTGCATTTTAAGTTTTATTATTATAAAAAATGTAATGAAAGGTATAAAATGTTCAATTTTAAAGATGTTTAGCGTGAAATGTGCAGCTATGCAATTAAAGAATATGGTGAGATTAATGTGTCTAGCTCTCCCCAACCTATAAAATCACTTTATGAACAGCATCACAACAGAACATTCTAACATAATTGAGGAGTATTTTATTGGCTTTGAAGCTTCAGAAGTCTTCCATAAGAAACATGAGGCCATTTACTATCAACTAGATGTCATCCTTTATATCAAAAGAGATCCAACGAAATAGGTAAATACGTGAACGAATATTTATTCGTGATTTATAGCACGTTGTCTAAATGTGAATGGAACCATGTTAAAATTGAAGACACAAGACTAAACGAGACTGACACTAATCGACTAGTGATAGCAAGTGGACTTGACAGTTTTGCTACGTAGAAGGCAAGGCTAGGGAGTATAGCTTTCTTTGAGTCTCATCTAAATGAAGAATCATGTTGCTATGAATAGTGGTGGGGGTTAGGTGTAATAATTGTTTACATTAATTTTCAACTATGCGTATAACCCGAACGGGTAGTAAGACGCGGTGCTAATAATAATAATAATTTTCAACTAAAACGGAACACAATGTTGCTATGAAAAGGGGTGGGGGCTAGGTGTAATAATTGTTTACATTGGTTTTCAACTAAAAAGGAACACAATGTTTCTATGATTAGTGGTGGGGGCTAGGTGTAATAATTGTTTACATTAATTTTCAACTAAAACGGAACACAATGTTGCTATGATTAGTGGTGGGGGCTAGGTGTAATAATTGTTTACATTGGTTTTCAACTAAAACGGAACACAATGTTGCTATGAAAAGAGGTGGGGGCTAGGTGTAATAATTGTTTACATTGGTTTTCAACTAAAAAGGAACACAATGTTGCTATGATTAGTGGAGGGAGTTAGGTGTAATTGTTTAATACAAGTTTCAACTAAGATAAGCCATACAGTAAAACTTTGTTATTAACAAGTTTTGGCTTTTATACATTAAATTTTATACGTTTTTTATCAAAGTTATTTACACAATGCATGAATGTTTTATACCTCTTTTTCTAAAAGTTAGGCAGTTATTTTGTGATACTGTTAGTAGAAAATTTAAGATCAACTATTTTTTTTGTTATGATTTGACCTGGATGATAAAGTGGTGTCTTGTAATAATGTTTGTTCGCTGCCAGCAAGATAACCAGCATACGATGTCTTCCAGGGAATCAAACAAGCACCGTGCTAGGACTATATCTCGAATTGATCTCCCTGTTTTACGAGCCTCGTGTGTCTTCCTCTACGTAGCAGATCATACAGTAAAGCTTCTCATGCCTTCAAAGACACGTCTCGTGTTTCAACGTGGTCTGCTGTGTATTCTCAACAACCACGGTCACTTTACAGCCAACAACTGGTTGATAAACATACACACTGTTTTCACACACACACACACACACACACACACACAAAACTTTATTTTTAAAGAATATGCCTCAAATGTTACTAGCGAGATTTCGTACCACTCAAGAGGATGACTACCTGAGAAAAGAGAACTAATGATTTTAAAATTTCTACAATGCCACAAATAGTATCAATTGATGAGAAGATGTACCAGACTTCAGTTTAAAATTCATATTTAATTTAATTGGTGTGTAAGATGCCTCTAATATGCAAGGTCACGGCACAAAATAGAATAGCAATGGTAGTGGAGCATTTCAATAATTTTAAATTTAACTTACCCTAACCAAACCTAACTTAGCTTGGCCTAAACTAACTTAACATTGTCTAACCTAACTATTTAAACTACACTAACTGAAATTTTGACATTATCACATCTATGTAGGTCTGTTATCCAGTAAGTAACCTTGCTTGCACATATTAACTCGTTTTTTTTAAGATAAATAGATAGATATTGTATCATTTGTCGCATTGTAAATATTTCAAAGTCAATGGTAGACCCTTTTCAGGTAGGATGGTACGAAATGTTGCTGTTACCATTTGTTTGGACACCATTTTTAAGTGCTCTGAGCTTTAAAAATAAACAATACTTTTGACATCACAGCCATATTAATTTATGAAGTCAATGATCATATAAAAATAAAATAGATAAACATTGCAATCAAATAGGTACGAGCAAATTGTATACTTTGCTTTACAAAATCTAAAGCGCCAAATTAATTGACTGAGTTAATAAATGTCAAGCAAAGCGGTCTAATGGACCATTAATAAATATCTCGTAATAACCCGCAACCGTGAGAGCATCGTTAAAATGTAATGACTAATGGGGTGTTTGGGGTTCGAATTGTGGCTAGCTGTTAATTTTGTTAAATTGTTTACCACTCCACTCAAATTATGCTACAATTACTTAAATTGATACCTTACACATTCGCAACCAATTAGAATAGTTAGAATATACAAACCCGTTTCGGCGGTTGAATGATCTCTAAGGTATCTTCTTCGAAATATTTTAAATCCTGGTTGGGAATACTGAAATTATTTTTTAAACCATATCCCTATCCTGAGCTAGTTCTATCCAACTCACCACAATACACCATATCCTTTTCCTGAGCTAGTTCCATCCAGTCCACATCATTACATTATATCCCTATCCTGAGCTAGTTCCATCCAGTTCACCTCATTACACCCTATCCTTATATTGAGCTACCACCTCATTACTCTTCTATTTCAGGTCCATTCTAATACATTACTCCCGTGTTTAGATCTTCCCAACGGTCTCTTACTATTGGCTCTACCAGTCAATACTTTTGTAACGTGTTTGACTATTTACAAATTGTATATATATGTAGACTTAAGAGTACAAACATTGGTTCTGTGCCGAGTTCGTCACTTACCATTGGGACCACGCGCAGCGCGGTTTGCCCATTCCCCTCCCCCTTCCTGCCATGCGCGGTTGGCTGCGCACGGCCTCATCGCGTCTGGTGCGTCGGGTTGCGTGGCTCGCCTACTCACTTTGGTTTCGGACTCACGTCCATACGGGTCGGTTGTTCACGAGCCGCTGGCTCTCAGTTCTGGGCAGGTTGAGAGCGAGTCAGGGGACTGCGGAGTTATCACGCGCGGGAATGGAGATGGGGTTTCTTTTTATAATAGGTTGTGTAACTGAACCAACCAAGGGGTAGAATAATTAGAGTCCTGAATAAAGACTTGTGCGACAACATCCTGAGTGACTTATTCGTACACCCCCTACATAACAACTTGTCATGCCGTGCCCCAAGCCTGGTGCACGAAATCCTACTATAGACACAGGTGAAAACGGGGACTGACACATTGTCGCCCACAGCGTTGGAAGGGTCTACGAGATGTGCGGGCACAGTACAACTATTATACATCAATATATACACGTACGATACTTGGTTACCGTGTCCACATCTCTAGTATAGCCCAACCAGTCCCAAACGCACTCACAAGAAGACTACTCCGCTACCTGGCTATTTGTACCTGTCGCCCCCACCCCCTCTTTCCACATTCCAGTTACAGAGGTGGGTACGCTCACTGCACTCGCAAAACAGTCACTACAGCTATCCGTTACCCTATTTCCTCCTTTTTAGGAGGCTCTCCCGAGCCACTATTATACATCAAACTGAGAATTTTATTTTACTATTCGGGAAAGTCATTAGGATCATAAAACCAGATAGTATCCTGTGGGGTTCCTCTGCCTTAAGGGGTAGCGTCTCTCTGGAGTGATCCTGGGTAGCACAAATAATTCCGGACTATTAGTTTTTGTTTCATCTTCATTAGAAAAATCTAAATTAGAACTTATTGGTAAAAGACTAGGCCCTAAGTCTTTCTCAGGTGACAAGTTTACGCTAAGATATGTCCCTTCCCTGTCTCTTGCTGATGGTTGTTCCCTTAGGACTGAACTGAATAGCTTCAGCCGGTTGAAATGTACAATCATCCAATTCCACTTAGGTGATTCACCTTGGATACGGTAGACTACATCTGAAATTATGGTCTTCACAATATATGGGCCATCTCATGCCCTGCACAGTTTAGGTGAGGTTCTTTTTATGACTACTGTCTGGTGCAGCCACACAAGATCACCAACCTTATAGGCACTACCCATGCACTTCCATTCGTACACATCTTTTGGCACTCGATGTGTTTTGCCAAGATGTTCTCGTGTCAAACGATGTGCAGTTTCTAAATTTGTTCTTAACGGCTAAGAATACTCTACGATACTGTCGGCAGGATCTGATTCTCCATACGTCACGTCAATTGGTAACCGTACCTACTGACCGAACAAGAAAGAATACTCTACGATACTGTCGGCAGGATCTGATTCTCCATACGTCACGTCAATTGGTAACCGTACCTACCGACCGAACAAGAGATAGTATGGGTAAACTTAGTCGAATCTTGTGGACTGGACCGGTATGCTAGTGGAACTTGTTGCAGGGCCTTGTCCCAGTTGTTCTGAGAGTTGTTGACGTACTGGGAAAGCATTGCACACAGAGTTCAATTGAATATTTCTACCAGGCCATCTGAATGTTGGTGTTATAGATTTGTGCGAGGTTTCTCTATCCCAAGAAGTTGACACATTTCTTGGAATAGCTTAGACTCAAACTGGCGTCCTTGATCTATATAACGTTCTACTGGCACACCAAACTGGTAGATTAACTCTTCCACAATGATCTTAGCTACTGTTGACGCTTCCATATCTGGCATAGCATATGCCTCCGTCCATTTGGTTAAGTGGTCAGTCACTAAAACAATGTATTTTTTTCCTTAACTGTATTTGTCAAGGGTCCCAAGATATCCGCAGCTACACGCTGGAGGGGAAATCCTGTGAGGTAAGTTCTAAAGGGCGCTCTCAGCTTGGTGGTCGGTTATTTCCTTCTCGTGCACTCAGTACATTCTCTTCACCACAGCTCTACATCATTGGTTATCCCTGGCCACCAATAAAGCCTATGTAAGATTTTCTATAACGTCTTTGTAACACCTAAGTGGCCACCAGTAACCGCATCATGCAACGATCCTAAAATATTGGTAGATAGGTGACGTGGTACTACAAGCTGAAGTACATACGGCTTATTTTCTTCCAGCCAGCGACGGTACAGAGGGCCTCGATGTAATTCTAGTCGTTCCCAATTGTGCACACAAGCTCACATAACTCTCTCCTCTACTGGATGCTTCACAGGCAGTTTGCCTCTCCTTCTCTTCCCTCTTTAGTTTAGCAATGTGGCCGGTGGCTTCATCAGCGTCCTGTGGTAATATGATGTCCGTGTCTGACCAATGAAGTGCCCAGCTTGAGTTATCTTGAGATATAGTGGATACCGGCAGCTCCTCCAGCCCACATTGTTTACATAGAAAAAGTGATAATCCATCAGCATTTCCATGACTCTTTCCAGGACGATGCTCTACCATGAACTCAAACTCGGCTAATTGCTCTAGCCACCGGGCAACCTGCCCTTCAGGTTCTTCAAACTGTTGCAGCCAGCGAATAGATTTGTGGTCTGCGCGTACTTTAAATTTTCCTGTATAAATAACTCCGGATGTTTTGAGTTCCATACACCAAAGCCAACATCTCTCTTCTAGTTATACAATAGCGACGCTCAGCCTTTGTTAGTGCTCAACTAAGGTAGGATACTACGCGTCGTTCTCCCTCCTGTACTTGACTTAAAACAGCTCTGATTCCTGTCCCACTCGCATCTGTATCCAAGATAAAAATCAGTGTCTATCCTTGGATAAGCAAGAATTGGAACAGATGTGAGACGTTTTTTAAAGGCACAATCACATTGTTCACACCACCTAAACCTCTCTCATTTTTGTGTGAGGTGGTACAGGGGTGCCGTGATGTTTGATAATCCCTTTAAATAACGTCTATAATATGAATATAGCTCCAGAAATTCCCTGAGTTCAGTAATATCACTAGGTATAGGATAGTCCAACATTGCACGAACTTTTTCCGGATCAGTGGCCACACCTTCCTTTGAAACAACGTGTCCCAGAAACTTCACAGTTGTTAGAAATATATTACATTTCGATGGTTTCACTTTTAAGCCAGCCTAATGATGTGCTCTTAAAAGGTTCTCCCAATCACGATTACATCATCCAGGTACACCAATGTCGTATCCCACTGGAGGCCTGATAGAAATAGATCCATCAATCTTTGGTACGTGCTTGGGCCATTACAAACTCCAAAGGGAAGCACCTTAAACTCCCACAGCCCATATCTTGTTATGAATGCGGTCTTCTCACGATCTTGAGGAGCTACCTCAAGCTGCCAGTAGCCACTCAACATATCGATTGTGTAAAATAGCTTCACACAGCGTAGAGAGTCCAGTAGATCGTCTATACGAGGGAGGGGATACATATATTTCTTTTTAACATCGTTCAGCCACCGATAATCTATACAAAAACTAGTTCCACCATCTTTCTTCTTCACCACAACAACTAGTGAGCTCCATGGGAAGGTTGAGGGTTGAATGACGTCATTTTCCCTCATCTATTTCACTTAACTTCTCATTTCCTCCCTGCGGTGGAATGGTACTCTTCTCGGCGGATGGGTGTTCTTCCCCCCATATCACTTTTGTTATAAGCTAGATTAGTACGACCAAGGTCATTTGGTACCCGAGAACACACATCTGGAAAATCGTTCAACATGGCTTCTGATATGGAACGTTGGGTAAGTGATAGCTTGGCTGAGTCTAAATCAAATAGGCTAGATGCCTTCTCGCTCCGGGTAGTTTTATCTCCAATCCCTACTGTTCCTGCGATGGTGCATGGAATCAGTGATCCAATATTTGTCCCACTATATAAATTCACTGGTTGTGGGTGTGGATTTAGTAATCTCATTGGAATAGCCTTGTCCTTTGAAGATACTACAAAGTGGGCTGTGAAAATTGCATACTACTCAGAAAGATGACTATTTGTTTATAATACCCCCATCCCCATGTCCGCACTGACTGCTGCTTGAAGTACCCCCTCATGTCCACTCGGTATAACGATTGTCTCTTTCAAAGTCACCGCCACACCCTGGGCTGTGGCTCCCCTAGTGTTTTATTTAGGGGTACTTACCCTTCACCCACCCGCATTATTCCTTTCGAAAGCAAATCATCGCATTTGTTTCTGCGTAAGAAGTCAGTGCCTATAAGGCACATCTGTGTCAGTCCCTTTGCAACAATTATTTCCTGTGTTACAAATTTGCTTCCTATTCCAGCGGGTACACTCACTGTACCAAGCACTGTCATATGATCACCACTTGCATTTATAACTGACCTGTTCGTTGGTTGAAGTTTGCCATTTGACGCTCGTCGCCCAACTTTCTCATCTATGAGGGAAACAGCCGCTACAGTGTCTATCGGTAAATCTGCGACAACCTTAAGAGTCCAGGAAGCGTGCTTAAACAACAGCCACAAGAGAAAATAGTTTTTTTTATTATTACTTTAGATAATTATCAAAGAGATGATGATATACATATAGTATACAAACACAGTTTAAATTGAACTAGTTTGACGTCTGGCGTAAAAGGTAACATTTAAGACGTTTTAAAAAAATATATGCAACCAATTTACAATAAATACATAACCTAAGATAAACCATCGAGGGTTAAGATTCTAAGTCCCAGATTCTATAACTAGTTCATTTCTTCAAATACCAATAACAGCTAAGTAACCCATACCTGTAAGGTATAAGACCTTGAATTGAAGGTATGTAATACCTATCTTCACAAACATCGTGATGGCATCCATTGTTTGCATCACCATGTTGTGACGTAATTTGCCACCCTACCTATGTTTTCTACTTTTACTTACAATTTTCAATTTATTTTCGCTTGAAATTAAGCACTTCAAAGTTAGGCCACACGCTGGTTGTTGGCCTGACTAATAATACTATTTGCATCTATTAAAATATAAATAAAAGGACGGAAGGAACAACGTAAAACATTTTTTTAAATAATCTAAATAAGGAATTTTGATTTAAAGAAGAAAACTTACCTTTTATTAAACATATTAATTACCCCTATAAGAAGTTGGTTTAACTCTTATTGTATTTATTTTCAACGTCGACCATGATTGTTTTTAACGCATGCGCAGTTCTTTCAAACAAGTGAATAGCGGATCTGATCGTAAAAGAAGAAACAAAGCTCGATGTAAATAACTCAAAACGAGCGCGCTTTTCAATTTTGACAGAAAGAAATAAACATTTAATTATTTTGTGAAAACATTGTTCACATGCATTGGGCTATATTTCAATATGTATATTAAACCTGCATTTTATTTAATTTTTATCCCTAGTCCATAGCCAACATTTTATCTTTTGGTGAGACAAATAGCCGAAACTGTTATTAATTCATTTTAGTGAGGATAACACCTCTTAGATATCATATTCTGAAAATTGAAAAATGACACCTGGACACGGGAATCGAACCCGGGATCAAACAAGTGAATAGCGGATCTGATCGTAAAAGAAGAAACAAAGCTCGATGTAAATAACTCAAAACGAGCGCGCTTTTCAATTTTGACAGAAAGAAATAAACATTTAATTATTTTGTGAAAACATTGTTCACATGCATTGGGCTATATTTCAATATGTATATTAAACCTGCATTTTATTTAATTTTTATCCCTAGTCCATAGCCAACATTTTATCTTTTGGTGAGACAAATAGCCGAAACTGTTATTAATTCATTTTAGTGAGGATAACACCTCTTAGATATCATATTCTGAAAATTGAAAAATGACACCTGGACACGGGAATCGAACCCGGGACCTTCAGCTTAGTACGCCAATGCTCTTACCACTGAGCTATCCAGGATCCGTCCCGTGCCCATGGTCATTCTTCCCTCATAGTTTAAGGCAGAGTCTAAGATGGACGTGCGCAAGTCGTCAGCTTATAACATGTGATTATATAAGATCACAGCCATCAGACAACGCAGCCATTAGTGACTCGGTAGTTGGACTTTTTGCAGCCATTAGACAATTATATATAATTGTACAGGATTGCATATATTAGTGAAACAAATAGCCGAAAATATTGTTAATGCATTTTAGTGAGGATATCACCTCTTAGATATCATATTCTGAAAATTGAAAAGTGACACCTGGACACGGGAATAGAACCCGGGACCTTCGGTTTAGTACGCCAATGCTATTACCACTGAGCTATCCAGGATTTTTCAATGTAGAGAAAATATATTAGAGTTTAGGGGGAAAAAACTGTATTACTGTAACTGTAAAACTGTATTAACTTTCACCCCGTCACTAGTAATTCAGTCTAATATCTTAAATTTCTATCGCCGACGTGGGTATCACTGCATTGGTTGATGTCCGACCATGATAACTTAACGTTCATTTAACATTAATAAACTAAAGTTTATTTAGGGTTGACGTAACATAACGTAAATATTCGAGCAACAAACAAACAATGGATTTTGACTTTTGAAAACATAGTTTATAAATCAATTATAACCATTCAAAATTGAATAATCATTTATTTTGCATATGCTCTTTTGTTACTATTCCATTGTCCACCTATAATTGGTTGACAATGTATTAGCTTGTCGGTCACTCTTAACAGGATCCATCACGACTTTTGTCGATTACTTGATCCTACTCGTGTCGACAGCTTGGTCCAAGCTGCTTCTGCATTCCGCTCAGTTTTATGTCGACCACAGTGTCCTATCGTGACAATAACTAGGTCCAAATTGGTGTTCTATATCCGTCAGTTTTCTATCAACCACATTTCCCTGTCATGTCTACCAGTTTTTGTTGTTGTTCCGCTTACCTGACACAATTAATATTTTGAAATAGGAAACTTCCCGTGCTCAGTGTCATTTTTCACATATACTTAGTTGTATATCGTAGCTGTCCTCCCTCTCATTTCAGTGGCAGGGCATTAGCACGATAAGCCATTGGTCCCGGATTAGATTACAATGTTTTGGTGTCATTTTTCAATTTATTCGGAACTAAAAAATAACAGGATTTGTTTTTTATATTAACTTTTGAATCACTTTAGATATCGTTTGAATTAAAAGTATAAAATAAATCATATTAATGGTGTTTTTCATAATATTATTTAATTTAAAATATTGTAAATATTTGGGAAAATAATTTCATATTTATAATAAAAAATTAAAGCTTACATTTGCTTATAAGATCGAGCTATATTGTCAGAATGGCAGTTGTATAGTGTAATAATACATTTGTAGTCTGTTTGTAGTCATAATCGTCTAGGAGATATCAAACAAAACTGCAAGTTGTATAAGGTTTCTTGGGGACCTCGAAAAAATAATTTAAAATGTTATTTGCTTATTACTGAAGTCAACTATCTTAAATTCTACGTTTTAAAGGAAAGAGCTCGGTAATCGTAAGCATGTAAGTACAATAAGTTCTAGATTTTCTGGGGAAATGGAAGGGAGGGGAAGCACGGATAATAAAAATCAAGCATAGTACAAATAAACCCCATTTGTTTACCATCGCCATTCAAAATTTACTGCACTTTGTTTCTACTTATTTATGTAAAAGGAGTTTTCCAAAATGGTGAATATTAAAACGAAACAGTGAAATCGACTCCGAATGGACTCCTGCATGCGAATAGCATCAAGGGATACAATTGAAACCAAAATAGACCAATTAGTGGAAAGTGTTCAACATCAGAGAGAGGTCACATTAATTACATTTAGGTAAGTTAATTTTCTGTTTTTTATTTTTTATTATAATCAGTTAATAAAGCCACTATTTAAGAATAAATCTTAATGATTAATACATTAGTAAAAATTAAGGGGCCACAAAATATTTTTGGATATTTATGGGGCCGTGCCTAATAAAAGGTTAAAAACTACTGGTCTAGGAGATAAAAAATATTGCAAGTTTAATAATAATCTTGTGTAGCATTTATAAAAAAAAACTACAAGTTCAAGATCAAAACAATAAAACTGGACATTATTGTTTCAAGTGATATCCTACCACACCAGCAATAGCAATGTATAAACTCACCAAGGCCCCATTCATCTGTGTGTACGTCCCTAGCTGGCTTCCCCCACGGACACAAGCGGTCACCGCAAACATAATGTGTTGACTGACAGCGCGAGGCCTGGAGGCGCTTCAACAACGTATTTTCGCAAAGGTTGCCGGGAAAAAGTATGACGTTTCCGGCTCGAGAAGGTTGCGTGAGCAAATAAGACTATTCTGTAATCTCCCCGACGCTTCTCGTCTCATACTCCCCGTCCACTACTACCCCTTCCCTCTCTCTTTTGTTTCTGTGTTTTCTCTTGAATGTGTAACCCCTCCTTCTCTCCTCTATGAGCAACTAAAATCAAATAAATACTGGTAGGAAAATGGCAATAAAAACACTCTTGACAGGAAAAAAAAAAGGACACATCTGCGTGTTCTAAATAGTGTAAGCTCTAAATTATCTTTTGGTTTTTGTATGTCTAAATTTATTTTTGGCTTGAATATCATCTTTTATATTACAACTTCAAATTATGACATTCATTAAGCTCAAAAAACCTTTAATATGTTTAATACTTTTTAACTTTCAAAATATTGAAGATGCTCTTTGAATCTGGAAGTCATTATAATATATAAGTCCATCTAACTTCTATATATTATGAAATGTTTTGATAATATATTTGGAATTTAAAGTCCTTTTGATTCATGCAATACTTAATAATTTACAATCATGAATCCCTTTCTTTAAAATTGGGAACTTTGCGAGATGTTTGACTGTTGGGGTTTTTTGGACTTGTAATATAATTATTAGGGGTAATGTTCACGAATGGGTAATTTGTATAAAAAGCCTTATTGCCGTGGGAATTTATGATATGTAAATTGTGGGCTTAGTTAAAAATAAATGAGAAGTAGGTTATATCATTATGACGTTTATCTTTAAAGTCCTTTGGCTTGTGAATATTTTAATATCGTCAAATTTTGATAGCCTTCATATTGTGGATATATTTGAAAGGTTTAATGGTGGGAGTCCCTTTGACTCGTATAATACTGAATTGGTTCAAATCGTTATGTCCCTTTTTAACTTGGGCAATGTTTTGAGATACAAGTATTTAGCGCTTGAAGCCCCTGTAGATTTGTATATATATAAGATTCTATAAAATGTTGTCCTTGTGTCTCTAAAAATATTTAATAAGTTCTGGTCCATATATTTTCAGAATTGAGCATGAGAAAACATGCAATTAAATATTCTATAGAACTTACCATTCGACATGTGCGAAACTAATAATATTGAATATAGTCAAAATCTTTTGGTATAATATCGCTGGAGTTTTTTTTATATATATGTATCTGATTTATAATTCATGACCTAAGTAAGATGGTTTGTCGATTTCTGGGGCGAACAATAGGGTAATTAACGCGAACAATGGGGCCTTAATTGGCTAGGAGGGT